>JBAMIB010348218.1:0-11051 GCA_037177415.1 Kaempferia rotunda | reverse complement strand
GGAGTACCAAACACGGGGCGGCGATCCCTGTTTGGTGGCTGACGTTTTGTCTGGTCGGCTAAGTGTGCGCAGGTTACGAAAGAAGACGCCGGTCGGATCATCCCGCCCGGAAGCCAGCTTCGTCCACGTCAACACTCTCTCCGAGTCCACCCTGTGAGATTGCACCCGGGTCCACCCGCTCCCCGATCAGACAGGATCAACCACGAACAGAGAAGTTTCTATAAATATTTTAGGTCAACAATGTTAGAAAACATACTTTTATCGATTTTTTTTAAAGATGAAGATCAAGTGTAATATCTATTCTTATTAATTCAATATCTAATATAAAAAATCAAATTAATTTTTTATGAGAATGAGTTTGTTACGGGAGCTTGCTACTGGGATTCTCAAGCATCGCCCTTATAAGTCCTTATGCTGCACAACTGTATGAGTTTGATGCACCATTATCAAGTCTAATTTATGGCCTTGAGGTATTAATTTATACATATTTATGTATATTATACATATTTATGTATATTATACATAGAACTTGTGTCCGTAATAACTAATTACTTATAATATTAGCTAAGTACCCAAAGGCAAAAAGAAAAGTCAAAATCTCAAATTGTAAGTTGAGAGAAAGTTAATAATTATATTAATAAAAAATACAGTTTAATTACCTTACACAATATTATATAGGTGATTATCATGATAACTCTCACATGTAAAAAGTTCTGCCGGGACTAGGTCCGGACGTCTGGAGTTATGATAGTAGCTCATGTGGGTATGTACGGTGGATATGCAAGTTAAAATCTTTAATAAAGAATATATGCTTAAATTTATAGTCTTAAATAATTTTATAAGTTATTTAAAAAAATCAGTTATATTAAATAAAAATAATTTTAAAAAAGAAAAAAATTTGAGTGACCTTAATAATAATAATAGCAGTTAGCTAACTCCAATCCGGACCGGTCTAGCCGTCTAGGGCACCCAACGCTGACCCACCACTCCTCTCCGGCGAAGTCAACCACTAACCCAACCACCACCCATCTCCTTTTCCTCTGTAGTGGAATCGCACTGGCTGCTCCCAAGGCATCGGTTTCTCCGCCATCGCCAGTCGGTACCCAATCGAGCCTTTTCGAGCTACGCGAATCTCCGCAGGAGGAGGAAGGGGAGGAAAAGAGCTGCGAGTCGTGCCATGGGACAAGCCTTCCGCAAGCTCTTCGACAGATTCTTCGGTCCTGTCGAAATGAGGGTCTCTCTTCCGTCTCTTTTGATCTTAAAAATCGAGTTTTCGTTGTCCAGGCAAATGATCCATGAGTGCGTAGTCTATATTCTATGTGATTGGTAGGGTTAGCATGATTCGATTTGCTGCTAGATTATTAGAAACATGATAACTTGGAAGATGTTTTACCGACGAGTAAACAGATTTTCGATACAGATTTTGGAGTAGGCGAAAGGAAATGCACATGATCTATCGTAGCCAAATCCAATTATTTAGCAATATATGTAGGCTTGAAGCTGCTTGAAGAATACACAGAAGCTTGCGTACAGTGATATAATCTATATTTTCCATCAGTTTAGAGAAACCTGTCCTGGGATGTATATTGATATAGCTTGTGGAATCTTGAACGGAGCCAGAAGGTGCCCACAAGCCTACTGCAACCTCATCGAACATATCAAGGTTCAGAGGGGGGAGGACTGGCAGCTGAGGATCAATTGCAGATGATGGAGAAGCTGACTGGCTAGCTAGGGTAGCAAGGAGACTTCAGTATAACAATTTGGTGTCCTGAACACCCTCGTTTATGGTTAGAGTTAAGTAGAGAGGAGACTGCACTTATCTGAATGAGGAAGATTGTAATCGTAATTAATCAACTGCATTCATAAATTAGGTCGTCTCATGGCTCCTTGTACCCAAAATAAGAGATGATATATTTACTACGAAAATGTGCTTTTGAAAAATTGAAGCATGATAAAATTTCCTAGTTCCTATGATGGATAAGTAAAATGACTTCATCCATTGCCCCCATCTTTCTGTAGGTATTGCTTTGTTGGTTCTGATTGCACATGGAATCTAACATCATACACGATTCTTTTCATCTGTGTTCCTTTAATGAATTGCATGGAGAATATTTTTGACTTTCTGAATCTACACTTGTAGGTTGCTATGCTTGGATTGGATGCAGCTGGTAAGACAACCATTTTGTACAAGTTGCACATTGGAGAAGTTTTGTCAACGGTCCCAACTATTGGTAAGTCATTTTTCACTGTTATATGTAATAGGCAATCTGCAGAAACTTATGATACCATTTTTTTATATAATTAACTGAGAAGCAAGGATTAAAAGATCTGTGTTAGTGTTATTGATATCAATGGAAGTTAGGCTAGTCTACCAAAGTGTTTATGAAACTGGATTGCAGACTGGTAATTTCCTACTTTTCAGGTTGAACCAGGAAAAAATCCAGTTCTACCAGGATGTCCCCCACTAAACAAACTTTATGCTTTCATTGTCTTCATTTCCAATTCCTAGTTTAACTGGTTGAACCATTCAGTCCTATCCAGTTTTGAATATTCGTGTCTATCACGGGAAAAAATGTTTTACTTGAAGTCATTTTGCCATCTGCATAGAAGTAAATAAATCGATACTAAGTGGAAGTTCATATTCATCTTGAACTATCTCTTGAACTTATGCGAGGTATTGCTTCATAACTTGATCCTCTTTTATTCTTTCCTCTTTATCATCTTCTTTTTGACCTTATATTTTAACTTAGATGAGGCTAGATAAATGGATCTTATATCACCCTTCACACCACTCAAATTATTTTCTGTTAAAATTTCTATGGTTAAAATTGATACCATATTAGTATTGTTGATAGATACGTCTGCGAACTTTATTACTTGTATCTCTGCTTGTGCTACATCTTTGTCCTTTGATGTAAAAGATCTCTTGCTTCATATGGCTCTCTTCACTTGATTAATGTATTATTTATTTGCCTATGATATTTGGGTCTTCCTACTATTCTCTGTTCTACTTCATAGTGATGATATTAATATGATCCTTCTTCTCTTTGTTCAGTGTATACTTAATTTAGAAGACATACTTTGAGAATGTTTCCGTCCTCTATTTCATTGTTGATGTTAAACGTCCTTTTATGTATTCTCAGGCTTCAATGTGGAGAAGGTCCAATATAAGAATGTAGTATTTACAGTGTGGGATGTTGGTGGACAAGAAAAATTAAGACCCTTATGGAGGCACTACTTTAGCAACACTGATGCACTGGTAATTTGTCATTCTTCATCTTCTAGTTTTAGTATTTATAAGTGGTACTGGTTTAGTGTTCATTGTTCAATATTGAGAATCTGACAATTTTGAGTGTTGCAATTGATCCTACTTTTTCTTGTTGGGAACACTAGTTTGATCCAACTTGCTAAAGTACCTTCTTATTATCCACCATTTCGATGGATATTGTCTAACGATTCTAAATTATAATGCCAATGGCAATTAGGTGTGCATCCAATAGATGATAAAATGAGAGGAATAAGTTAAATTTTATGGACATCATCAAAGGCAACTATAGATTCTAATTAGAAGAGTTGAATCAATTAGAGTGAAGGTGTATGGGATGGAGGAGAATCATAAAAAATTGGGTATTTTTTAAAATGCTCCCAAGGTTTACTAGCTCTTATCAAAATTCCCTCCAAGGTTTGATTAATATCAAAACGCCTAGCAAGGTTTTCATTGTGTTGTTAAAATGCTTCTTATTTAAAACTAAAATACCTATTTTACCCTTCTAAATTACCACCTAAATTATTCATTTGTTAATGGAGAGGGGTATGTGGAGGACATTTTGACTTAAATGATCGAACATTAGAAAGATATCAAGATTCTTTCTCAAACTTTTGTTACGATTAATGAACCTTTAGTTTCGATTTTTTCTTGTTTCATATATTAACCATCTGTTGAATCACAGATTTGCGTTACATCGAGTAATCACTGACAATTCTATTGTTGTTTATACTTTCAGATCTATGTCGTCGATTCTTTGGATAGAGAAAGAATTGGAAAAGCCAAAGAAGAATTTCAGGTATGGAGTGTACAGATCGAGGATATCACGATTTAACTTCTTTTCTTTTTCCTCTTTGAAATTCTGGTTAATGGTTTCTTTCAGACTATCATCCGAGATCCATTCATGTTGAACAGTGTTATATTGGTATTTGCTAACAAGCAAGACTTGGTACGCAGTAAATCTGATTTCCATCATATCATCCTTAATTTATACAGCTTGTTTCTATTGCTAACACCCATGTTTATTTTAGTTGACAAAGAGTGGAATTCTTCAATGTGAAAAATGCACAAATAAGAGAAAAAAGAGTTTGAGCATGCGAAGATTATACAATCGATTTGTATTTGAACAATATATGAAGGTCTCTTACGAAATAACCAAAGGCACAACTTGTATTACCTTGTTGGATGCTCAATGGCCAAATAAGTTGTGGCAGCTATCCTGCTTGCTAACATTTCTTCCTCTGTTCCTCATCCAGTGCTCGTTCAGCAATTCTCAAGCAATGATCTATTAACTTAACTCTTTTCTCTTTAGCAGTATTTGCTTGGCTTAAAGAGAGATCGTATCTTATCGAGTCTTTCTGACATTTTGTTACCTTCATCTTAACTATCTCAATGTATCCTTGTTTTCCTTCTCCATATGCTTGTGTATTTCATAGGCAGAGTCATGTGAATGGCGATAAGCAGATACCCTTACAGCTGATCCTCATCCTGGTTTTGCTTCTTGTTGTGTCTTGAGCTCAGTGAATTCTTCTTATTATGTTTGTCCAGTTACATCATGACTTCTCGATAATCTTTTCGTGTTACATGCACTTTCTCGATGGATTATATGACAATTTGCATGTCAGATTCATTTTAGGTTTAACTTCATGTTCTCATTCAGAGAGGCGCGATGACTCCAATGGAAGTGGCTGAAGGGTTGGGTCTCCATGATCTGAGGACCCGAACTTGGCACGCGCAGGGAACTTGTGCCCTCAGCGGAGATGGTCTGTACGAGGGACTCGACTGGCTAGTGTCAGCCCTGAAGGAGTTGCAGGTGCCCGGACGACATCTGACTTGATCGGTTTGCGGCTCCTTGCTACGATCACAAAGTTAAAGAAAGAAAAATCAAAGATTGTTACTCTGTATAGGGTCATTGGTTTTGTTGAGGATGTTGTACAATGATTCATACACAATTTGCTCCGTATGATACTGAAAGCTGTGGTTTTCTTTTATTTTGAGATTTTTAATATCAATAATTCCACATGGTAAATGAGTTCTTGTCATAATTGATTGATTGACTTTGATTGGTATGTAGAATTATATTTTGGAGCATTTTTCATTTTTTTTCAGTAAAAAGATTCAATGAAATTTATCAGCATCAAGTTGGAAGTTGTTTGTTCTTAGTTTAAAAATCCTAGTTGTAAATAACTTCAGGACTTTTGAGATCTTAATCAGCCAATTTATGTAATAATTTTTTGCTAAATCTCACTCTAATCAAACCGCAACCGGTCCGAGCTGATAGAATCTTGCTGCGGTTCATTCAGCAAACCGGCTTCCAGTCGGGCAGATAAACTGGACAATCGGTAAAACAGCCCGAGTTTTGCGTCTAATCCAAGTTAAAATCTCAATAAGCCGGTTTAATTTGATAATTTTTGGAAGGCAAACCCGGTCTATTCTTTAAACCATTGAAAAAATATATAACCCGAAGCAAACCTGGTTTTGTTTCGGCTTGGACCACAAAATCGGTCTAAACCCGTACATGGATAAGGGCGAGTCTTTTATTTGTATTAATTAATTAATTAATAATTAATTAATTAATATTTTTCCCTCTTATCGTTGCGCTCCGATGCGGTGAGATTAGGGTATCCTCGCACCACCCGCGGGACGGCGGGAGATTCCGAGAGGAGATCGGCGATAAAACTGGAGCTACCCAGTCATCGCCGTAGCAGCAAGTAAGCGCCCCCTCCTCGTCACTGGATCTGTCTCTTCCAATAGGTTCGATTTCCCGGCACTTCTGTCTTCTTTAGGGTTCCATAGAAGTTTGCCGATATTTAGCTGTCTTTTCTTGCTCTCGCGTTTACTTATTATGAGATTTTTTGTAATGTTCTTCGGTCTTCGGTTGATTGAATGCTGGGAAGATTGGCTTTTGCCCTGTCGTTTGTTCAATTTGATGTTTTTTTTCAGGTATCAGTGGTCCGGATGTGGGAAAGTTAGTTTCTTGTTGTGTCTTAGTTCGATTTGATGTTTTCCTTCAGGAATCAGTGAATTGCGTGTGGGAAAGGTTGCTCTTGGTGTGCCTTTTGTTGGATTTAGTGTTGTCTTCGGTACCAGTGGATCGAGTTTGGGAAAGATCTTTTTTTCTTTATCATTTGTTTGATTTGAGCTAAAGTTGCAACCTTTTCATCGATCTATGTGTTTTTGTTTCTTCACGTTTAAAAGAATCGTGTTTCTTTTCTTGAAATTCTTGAGCTTGATCCAGGATGATGGATGGTAATTCCCACGGTGACAATGGATTGATAGAACACCAAGTGAACATCGAGGATGATAGCATTAACTTCTGGACGACATTGGGCGTAAGTCCTCATGTCCATGTTGTAGAGACTGAGCATCACCTTGTGAGTCAGCATCACCACCACCATATAGAGCAGCCACAGCCGCCTCCACAGCAGCAACAGCCTTTGGAGTTGTTGGAGCAGTCCGTTCGAAGAGAGCTTTTTGCGGTGGAAGCTGATCCAAGACTAGAACCTTTTGTTGGGATGGAGTTCGAGTCTGGTGAGGCTGCAAAGACTTTCTATATAGCTTATGCTGGACGTATAGGCTTCTCTGTACGCGTTGCTAGGTCACGGCGTTCAAAATGCAATGAATCTGTCATAATGCTGCGTTTTGTGTGCTCAAGAGAAGGGTTCAGCAGAGAGAAACGTATTATTGTTGGCAAGAAGACAAGGAAACGAGCTGCATCAATTCGAGAAGGATGCAAGGCTATGCTCGAGGTGATTAGAAGAGGAGATGAAAGGTGGGTGGTGACAAAGCTCGTGAAAGAGCACAATCATGAAGTTGGAATGCCAAGCAGAGTGCATTACATTGCTACAGAAGGAGATACACTGATGGATCCCTATATCGGTATGGAGTTTGAATCTCTTGAGATTGCCAAGACGTTTTATTATGCATATGCAAGCCGCTTGGGATTTGAGGCTCGTGTTCGACAATCGCGCCGTTCATTGCATGATGAATCCCTCAAAATGTTGAAACTTGTTTGTTCAAAGCATCGCTACCATTCTGGAAGGGATAACGGTAATGATGACAACAAGAGGGTACAGATTCAAGATGTATCAAAAGAAGGTTGTGATGCATTATTTGAGATAATAAGGAAGGATGGCGACATTTGGATGGTTTCGAAACTTGTACTGGAGCATAATCATGAGCTGAAGCCTTCTCCGCCGAGCAAGGTTCGATGTGTTCGTTCGCAAGGAGAGATACTTGTCATTGCTAAAAACTTTTCTGATACTCGCAATCTTTTATTGAACGGTCAAGACTCACAATACCCTAGAGAGATTCATTACAATGATTTGGGTCCAGAAGATGTGCAAAATCTGCTTGAATATTTCAAGAAAACACAATTAGAGAACCCTGCCTTTTATTATGCAGTACAGATAGAGAATAATAACTGCATGACCAACATCTTTTGGGCCGACTCCAAAGCTCGAATGGCTTACTATTACTTTGGTGATGCCGTCAGATTTGAGACTATGTACAGAAATGAGAAGGAGTTGATTCCCATTGTTATGTTCACAGGCGTGAATCATCATCTTCAGCCGATCATATTTGGATGTGCTCTGCTTGTAGATGAAACCGAGGCATCACTTACTTGGCTCTTGGAGCAGTGGCTTGCAGCGATGCCAACAATGCCTCCTGTCTCATTGGTTACTGAACTAAACAGGACATTTTCATCGGCAGTTGCTAAGGTATTACCACAAACCTGCCATTGTTTTTGCAAGGTGCATGTCTTAAGCTCGATCCAGGAAGAATTGTCTGATTTATTTTCAGGGCATGTCCCTTTTGAAAGTGAACTTAGAGTATGCATTGACGAGTGTGAAACAGTTGAATCATTTGAGTCATGCTGGGATGCCATGGTAAATAGGTATGGCCTGAAGGATAATACTTATATGCAATCATTGTACAGTATCCGTCATCAATGGGTCCCTGTATTCACGAAGCAAACATTTTTAGCAGAAATCCAAGGGTCTAGAAGATATGAAATTTTAGACAAAGTTATTGAAAAATATTTTACAATGAAAACTCCGTTACGGGTGGCAGTTAGGCAACTTGCTCAGACCCTCTCTACTCAATATGAAAAAGAAGCACAAGCAGAGTTTATTACATTGTTTGAGAAACCATTTCTGAGAACCGCCTCACCAATGGAAAAGCAGGCCGCTGGTATCTACACAAGAACTATTTTCGACAGGTTCCAGGAAGAATTTGTTGAATCTTTGGGTTATCACGTGGACAAGATAGATGACGGGCTAATAAGCAGTTATAGAGTAACAAGAAATGAGGAAGGTGAGAAATTATACACTGTTGATTTCGATGCCTCTAGGAACAAAGCGCATTGCAGCTGTTCCATGTTCGAGTCTTCTGGGATATTGTGTAGACATGCTCTAAGAGTTTTTATAGTCAATGGTGTTCGTGCATTGCCTAACCATTACATCTTAAAGAGGTGGACGAAGCATGCCAAGAGTGGTTCTTTCTTGGATGATCACGGTGTTGAACTTAGAGCAAACACGGAGGACCCTTCTATAACACGGTATAACGATTTATCCCGTGATGCCATGAGATGTGCGAGAGAGGGTGCGACATCTGCTGAATTTTATACTGTTGCAAAGGATGCTCTTCAGAAGGCTGTAAATGAGATTGTGTCTGCGAAGCAAAAGCGTGGCCATCAAACTATGCATAGTTTTGTCTCATCACAGAAAAAACCGACAAAGAAGGTTGGAAAGATCACTGCCAACAACGTCTCCGCCAATAAGAACATGAAGAAAACACCCTCTTTGGTAAAACTAACGACAGATAACGACATCCGATGATTCCATAAGACGACCAAGTACATAATTTTCAGATTTTATGGGCATAATCAGCATAGTCATAGGTAGTAATTACCTCTTCTCATCTTCGAAGATGCAGAAGGCGAGAAGATGAGCTTTTGTGTATCATATGCCTTGTAAATGGCCTTATATAGCTCTTTGTTATGCACCACCTTTGCTACTGAAAATCTTTTAAGGTATGTTGCAGATGTTTTATGATTAGAATGACCTGGATAGCGAAACTATATGTTTGTGGATTGTTTTATGAAGTTGCCAGCTAATCTTTGATCTAGTCTTAGTTTCACCTTGTTTTTTTTTTCTAGAACTCTATGGGCATGTTGTATCTAGCTCTTCTCATTATTTTCATCTTAAGGTAGTGTTAATGATGGTGGTTCTTTGGTAATCATTTTCGCTGTTGATTCATTGGTGTAGGTTTAGAAGATGGGATGTAAATAAAATGCTCCAAATGTTGTTTGGGTGAACCAGTGTGTCATTTGTTTGTTCATCTACTTGTGAAACCCCATAAGTTGATTTTAGGGGGCACTTAGTTCATGGAAGGGAATGAAAATAGGAATAATTAGAATGATGACAAATAATAAGGACTTCAATCCGATTCTCATTCCTCCCCATTTTGCTCAGTAATTAACCATTCTTATATTTGGGGAATGAATCTGTGAGACCTGCTGTTAATTTTCCAAATCAACTATCAACTTTTACTCTTTTAATCTCTTTTCTATTCTCCACTCCCATCCAACCAAGCACTCAGTTTTCTTCTTCACTGGATTCTTACACTTACAAAGCATATATTATTAACAAAAATGTTTACCTTCTCATTGACCGATTACCTCTCGGCTAATTGCCTTATAAATTCCAATTCTGCATAGGCCAGGAGAAGGATAAAGCAAAGCTAGGAAACATGTATAACAAGTAAATTGACAACTAAATTGATTGATATAACAAGTAATAGGCTTGAGAAGGACAAGGCAAAGATAGGAAACATGCAAGAGAAAGAAGTTTCACTACTTTGTCAAAGCTACTTAGCTTGAAGTAAATTTGAGAATATTCGGACTTTATATTTTGGTTCTTTTTTTAATGATAATTTAATTTTCAAAACATTCAGATATGTACGACAAGTATTTATCTGGTCAAAATAAAAAAAAAATAAAAATGAGAGAGATGCTCTAAAACTTCTAAGATCATAATCATCACACTTTAAGTTGTTCAGTGCTACTAACTTTTAAACTGAGGTACAATGAGTCGGAAAAAAAAACATACTGTTGCTCCAATATCAAGCTCCAAACAGTATGATTGCCCAATAGAAAAAAGAAAAAAAAAAAAAAAAAGGACTAACGGTAAAATATACTGAATCAAGGAAAACTGAAAGAACTATCAAGGAAAACTGAGGAAGTCTCCGATTATGCTGATGACAGTCGAGGTCGAGAGAATGAAAGGGACCATTCGACACAACTGCAGAATCATGAAGAAGCGCATTCAAAGTTCAGCCTTTTTGTGGTGTTCATACTCTGGGTGTTTCTCACTGAGAAACATAGACCAGCATAGACAGATGCATATCAATGCAGGTGCAATCTAAAGATGCAGACTCTTCATAATTGCCAAATAATGGTTCATCACCCGGAGGCTTCAACATTACCTAGAACATAAACAGATTTTCAATTTTTGGATTATGTAGAGAGTAGCAATTATTGGAGTACCAAGAGAGTAGACAACCAGAATAGACATTGACATTGTGTTTGGCAATACCATGTTAGCAGTAAACCCAGCTAGTACCCTTTACCTATTCTTATGATTCATCTTTTGTAACTCAACTTTTCCCCCTATACTATATGGTATTCATAATCAGATCAAAAACAACCATCATTTGTGGAAAT
Organism: Kaempferia rotunda; assembly: GCA_037177415.1. Classification (NCBI taxonomy): domain Eukaryota; kingdom Viridiplantae; phylum Streptophyta; class Magnoliopsida; order Zingiberales; family Zingiberaceae; genus Kaempferia; species Kaempferia rotunda. Next base: position 60 of record JBAMIB010348218.1, on the reverse strand, counting down.
GTAAACAAAAAAATAAAGAAGTTCAATCAATCGAACATTTTCAAACAGCAACTAAAATTG
>JBAMIB010348110.1:0-11051 GCA_037177415.1 Kaempferia rotunda | reverse complement strand
CTTACTTTTTCAGGTAGCAGATGTATATATATATATATATATATATATATGTAGTCACTTGGAGGATTCTGTCAGTCCCACGTCACATTTAAGATCATGTTTCCACGCTATTCCTATTGATTTACTTGCACTTCGGTTTTCAGACTTGGTTGTGTAATAATTACCTTGGTTATGGATTTTGATCTTGTGGTGTGCTTTCATTCAGTTATGGTATTTGTTATGTGTTAAGTTGTGCTAGCACACAGTCATCTTATGTTTTCATATTTTTGAGTGGATTGAGTAAATCCCTCTATTGTATAGTTGGTTGTCTTATATCTTCCACCGTATATTTATTCTTGATTTATGGACTTATATCATGTTGTATCTATTATTGTCACAAGGTGTACCATTCGTTTCATCGGACAAATACACCTCAGAGCGTGACAAAAATATGATAACAAAGACCTCAACTTTTGCAATAGAAGTTGATTCCCCCAAGTCTATTTGATTAGAGATTCTCAATGTGTTGAGCATGGTTTTTGTTTTACTTGTATTTTTTTTGTTGATTTGATAAGTAATTTAACATGCTTGTTGTACTCTCTTTTAAAAGAAGAAATATACATATGTATATTTTCCGTTGAACATCTCTTGCTTATCTTGAGTTATCCATTGTTGATATAGATATCGGTTACCTTATGGCAAATGGACTTCCATCCCTAGCCCTGATAGTTTATTTGAATAAGAGAAAGAAGCAGTGTCTCAAAGGTTCTGTAAGACGAAGCAGAATGAAGCAAACAAGAGCATGTATTTTTTTATTTAAAGAAATCTAAGAATTCAAAATTTCGCTATATCAAAACAAAAATAATGTCATTGGAGTTAAAACTAATGCCATAAGAATTTCACTTAGTTATGTGACTAATTATGATGGTGCATTTGAATTTAAAAAACAATGTAAATATATTCAATAAATTCCTAAATAATATATTATTTCACCTTAATATTTGATAATATTATATGTGCCATATATGATATCAAAAAATGACTTGCATTAAAAAAGTATATATTAATATGCATATAATACAATATATATTGTTTATACTTTTAAAGATTAACTAATAACTAATCCCCAAACCTAGATTGTTTATAGCTACTATATATGTATTATGTCTTCAATGCTTAGTTTATATTGTTAAGAAAGCACCAATTTATTTAATGGATCACCGAGCTTGTTCATGTGGGACTAATAGGCTGGAATTTCCTAGTCCCATCATGACATAGAGGTATAAGCCTACTTTATTCATTTGGATAAGTAGAATTTATTGCTCTAGTGATGTTAGAATTGATTAACCAACCATCTATCTTGAAAACTGGAGTTGTTACAAAATGTACCAAACACACTTCTCTACATGAAACTAATAGGCATGGAGCCCTCTAGCTTCAACATTTATATGTTGATACTTATAACAAATAATTATAATCTATTACTATATGATTACATTATGTTCTATTATTATAATATGAACTACATTGGGGAGAGCTACCATTGCAGTGGGAAACCACATATTTGACACAATCATAAGGCAATTTTAATAGTAGTTGTTTACCACAATCACAAGGCAACTTTAATAGAAATTAATACAAGTTAATGAGTTGAATCTTATGATAAACATTTAATTTTTAGTTTATATCTTTATCCAATATATGTTAAGACCATAAATATCATGCCCTTTGAGTGTGGCGTTGTGTGGTTAAAATCTCTTTGCGCAAAAGATTCGGATGGCTATTAATGTTTTCATGCCCTAAGTGGTCTTCTAAGCCATAGACATGATATGACATCAACAATGGTTGTGCAACAATTTTCCTCAACACTTAATAAGTCAACAAACCATTCTAAAATGAAATAAATATAAAGGTTTTTAATAGATTATTTTTAAACCCTATCACTTTGAAAAACTAAACAGATCATTAAAAGAACTACGAGAAAAATCCAACTGTCATTATTAGACATAACTTGTGAGAAATACAATAACATGCACAATTAGAATATAAAAAAGAATTATTAGTGCTAAGGTAGGAAATAAAAAATAGCAGAAAATATAATGGCTAAAAATCTTTGAAAAATGCTGGGGAGTGTTCTCAAAGCCACCACCTATGAATAGGCATATCCATTCTGCCTAGACATAAATTAGCTCCCACTTATGGTCTTAGGGTGGCAAGTGAATAGGGAAAATAAAGTAGGTTAAGCAATACAATGAATATAAGGGAATAAATAAATAAATATATCATGCAATGATCTACAAAATAAATAACTACTAACTACAAGAAACAATTTCACATTAATGTATACCAATCAATGAACATGTTCAGACGCATTCAATGAGGACGAAGCCTTGCAATCTCATTGTGTGGTAGAGAGTGGTGATTGCATTTCAACATGTGCATAACTACCAAACAAACCCCATTCAAGACATCATACTCGTCAGCAAACCAAAATGCACAATCAAGGTGAGAAGACTATACACTATTATGGTCTAACCTATCCATTTATGATGTTCTAACCGAAGGTACATCTATTTAAAAAAAAAAAAAAACATGTGTGATATCCAAAATACAAGACTAATATCAACATATTAACACCAGAGATAGCATGACTTGAATAATCAACATAAGTAGCAATTTATAAATCTATCTAATGTGATACACATGATAAACAAAAATAAACAAATAATTCCAATAAAAAATACACATGTAATAACAAGCAGGGGAGTAAATTAGATGACATCAAGATTTCTTGCAAAAATAGGTGTATCATTAACTCCCTTGGTCAAGCAAGTTTCCATGTGTATCTCAATCTAAGTACTATACAACTTCATACACTTATCAAATACAAAAATGATCATATCTTAAACTATTTGCACAAACCATCAAAACCTATGATTGATCCTGATCACTTAATCTCTCCTTTTAATGTTTGATAATATGTTAAAGTTTGGTAAAACAAATGAAATTTAGGGACCTAACTGAAGCTTCCCTTACACCTAAACTCCTTGAGCTTGGAATTTTGCAAACACTAGAGGATATGAATTTTGCAAAACACTAGAGAAGAATGGATTTTAAAAAATCTAACTTAAACTATTCATTCTTCTCCCCCTTTGTCATGCATAAAAAAGATTGTACTAATAAACCAAAAATGCATAATTTGATCATTAAACGGTATTCCAACCACAAATCTCAAATCTCGGATCTAAATGGAATACAAATGATATACAAATGATACACTTGATCAAATTCAACTAAATGTTTATTACTGGCACTTTATACGCAAACAAAGTCAACTAAATCTAAGCCCCCAATCGATTGTTTATCTAACACAGTGATTACACAACAATGCTAAAATCCAAAATTCATTAAAAAAATCTATAAACCTTTGAGAATTATGAAATTTGCAATGAAGTTTATTAATGTACATCTATCATGGATTTTTTTTTTGAAAATACATTTTTAAATTTTGATACACACATGAAAATGCTCCAAAAGCTTTAATAATGTATCAACTCTTAGAACCTTGTTTCGAAATCCAAGTATAAAAAGTAGTAAATCAAGGTTATCAAAATAGTATTATCAAAAATGAAATTTCCAAAAATCAAATTCATCCTAAGTTTGTGTGAGATGTAAAAAGGAGGTATTCCTAATTGTTATGTGATCCGGTAATACTACCCCACCATGTATCAAGTAAACTATTTTACATAGATTTTGAGTGAAATCCATCATTATATTCAATAAGACACTCCAATAAGTGATTAGGGACTTAGGCACCTAATATAAGTTAGGCCCAATCAGGTTCCGCACCATTGTCCCTTAGCAACAAGGCACCAATAAACCTTTTCTCTCTTTGTTGCTTTGTACCCTAAATCATTTTTACTAAAGTTCACACGTTAGCTCCCTATGATCGTGTTCAAGGAGTTAGACATATAGTAAACTTTTCCAAACTAACCTCAAGGTACCAACTTGATTCCTTAAGTTTCATTTTCTACTTCTAATTCCTTAATCATTCGTTGCATGATTAATGAACTAAGCTTATCATCAACAATAGAAATTCCCTTTTTGAACTTCTTGTACTTACTTTCACATTTATCTACTTATTAAAATTCAAAGAATTAATAAATTCTACTAATTCATTTTTAAAAGAGGAATTTACCTCAATCACCGAGCCATCCAAGATATATCCTTTTGCTCCTCCAGACTTGGTCTCTTCTTCTATTCTTTGAATGAAGATGAAGACACTCGATTGTCAATTGCCATTAAATCATAGCTTGCCATATGCTTAACTACCACTTCTTCGGATGATGAAGAAGAGGAATTGTCCCAAATGTCCTTTAAGGGCATCTACTTGGTCTTTTCGAGTGGTGTCACTTCTTCCCAAGTGGCCTTCAAGGACTTCCACTTAGTTTTTCAGGTGGTGCCACTTTTCCTTTTTTTTATCTTGGGCCATTAGTTCCTCACATTGCCCCTCCTTTTGCAATTATAGTACCAGATAAATCTTTTCCTTTCTTCTCTTTTGCTTTTTTTCCTTTGGTACTTTTGTAAATAGTTCTTGCTCAAATTCATTTTATTCTTAAATTTTCTTCTTGCCATGCAAGCCTCTTCATTATCATCCTCCAACATAGTGAATTTTTTTGGTGTTTAAGAATGACAACTTCTTCTCTTGCCTTTTCCCAATAAGTGAGAAGGGCATTGACTTGTAGGCTCCTTCCTATTTAACCAAGGTTCCTAGAGACATGGAACTCCATTTCTGAAAAAAAAAATCATCAGTAGTACTTACATCGATATTCCTCGCAAGGTAGTACACGTTCATCATTAAAGTCCAATAAGGAGTTACTGAGAATGTGCTGAGTGCATTGTGAAGGAGATCCTAATTTGAAAGTACCTTGTATCGTCAATGCATTTGAACCACCGTTTTCTGATGGTGTTTGATTGAGTCAGTAGGAGATCTCTGCTTGCAAAGCTAAGCAATTTAAGGTGATGAAGACTCTCTCCCCTACCTATGCAAGTTCTATTAAAGGGAAGGTTAGGTCGATAAAGTTTTTCAAAGCCATCTTAATTTTCTCAATTTTTAGCTCGATTTCATCCATTTTCACTCTCAATTTAACCAAACTTCAATGGATTCAATTTCATCTATTTTTATTCTCAATTTTCTAACATAATCTAACACTTTTCTAGTTAGTTTCTTTTAAATCTCTTGTTTTTTTCAAAATTTTCTTAGTGAAGTTTTGCTTGCTTGGACAAAATCAAAACAACCATTACTAATAACGGAGAAACTCAAGCCATACGGAACCAATTTGACAACTATGCTTAAACACAAACAATTTCACATCTATGTGCAATTATAAGGAAGAAAAGTTATCAAACTTCGAAGTATCTACTATGTTTAGTGGCCATAGAATCATCACAACAATCCTCCTTTAGAAAAACATGGACTCGATCCCATGCTTCCAACTCGTCAAATTTATATCAGAGCCCTCCATTGACAACTCTAAGATTTCATGTGGCAGTATCTAGTCAATCTAAGCAATAACATGTCGTCTAGATGCTAGCTCTTGGTTGCAACTTGAAAACTCCTTGAGTACTCCAATGTGGCCTTAGTTGCACATTCTTTTGCTTCCAGCCCAATAAACCAAGACTTCCTACATTTCTAGTGCAGAAGATCCCATCAGCTGATCAAGTTATTTTACATCATCAACAGAAAACAAAAACTAATCATGATCCTTATAGCCAAATGTTTTCTTAATTCTCTTTTATTGAGATCAGTGAATTCACTTACAACAAACATGTTGACATCTACCTGCTTTTGTTGAGGAAACAAACCAGCTAAACTCAGAAACATTTACTATGTCTGGTGACTATAATCGGAACAATAATACTTTATAGCATCCAAGGACTTGATAGGATTTGATCTCCATCTTATACTGTCACCAATATTTTAATTAAAATTAAATATAAATATAGAAATAAGATTTAACGTTGGATGGAGTCACATTCATGAATTATCCACGGCATTGAATGATTCAAAGCCTTAATTGAAGTTAAGATTGAGAAGTTAACATTCGATTTGATGAATCACCAACATTAACTTTTGGTTCTATTTATCTCCATGCTATTATCTTCATTTAAGATCATGGTGGAAAGGAAATTTTTATTTTTTTTATTAAATCCTTCCTTTCTCTCATATGCTTCCCTAATTTTGTGATTTATTTCTTTGGATAAATGAGTGTGTTGATCAAATGAAGCTTCATTTACAATCAAGCAAAATTGAGAAGAAATCAGCTGTACTTTTAGAGACTCTTCGTAGCTAGTGCAACATTATGGTGCATGCCTCCAAGGTCAATTTGTATTTTGTTTAATTTTGTCAAGTATTTCATTTATGCTCATATCTCTGTAAAGGTTAAATTTATTATGGTTGAATCTTAGGACACTAATTTTGATAACGATCTAAGAGGAAGAATTTGGTATTCTATTAAGACTTTGTTTAAAAGGATGTAGACTTTATATAATTATTTCCAATTCTAGTAACAAATTTACAGTCAATGTAAGATTGGGGACCTAGAGACTACATAGTAGAAAAGATATGAATAAGCAGATGTTCTAGTGCAATTCTTAATGCTAAAAGTTCATGAAGCTACTAAAATGCATGTTTTTCATTATTACATATTGCTCTATAAAGGATTTCCTTGAATTATCAAAGGATAGTACTTTAAGTTGAAATAGTTGACCAACCTTAGTTATGTGTTTTCAATAATTAGAACATAAAAAAGAGTATATCAAGAAGTGAGATGATCACCTTAACTTTCCCATAGGTTTCTTTAGAAGCCATGTCGTATTCTCTTGAAGTGTCTTGAAATCTCGTATCTGCCAAATCTTTCAACATCTTTTGAACTTCAAAATGTTGAAGGTTGGATGAATGTTGTTGTCGAATATAGATTACATCCTTTCCTCCCATCTTAACACCAATTACAATATGAGTGCCAAATCTTTCAATAAACCTTCAAGAAAAGAAAAAGGATGTCATATCTCCTAAGAAAGATAATGGAAATCAAGCTAAAGCTTTCTGCTATTTTCATTTGATATTAGCAACTCAGTGGATTGAAATATTAAAATCAATACTTGCCTTGAAATTGGAACTATGACCCAGGAGAAAATTCTAAGTTGTGTCCAGGTGAATGAGTTATTTCACAACAACAACTAACAATACTCATGAAGGGATGTTGATAAGTTAATTTTAAGTGCATAACTAGTTAACTACTGGAGGGTGATCTAATAGAATAATAAGTAGTTGAATTTGTTTCAAACGAACATGTGCCTGAAAATTGTATCTAAAAGAAAAATAATGATTTTTTTTCCCTTTCAATATTTTATGCAACCGAACATGTCTAACCTTGCCAAAGCAGCAGGGTCCCATGTTGATGGAACTTCACGCTTAACATGATCAAGAAGTACAATCTGAGATTTTGATAATGCAAAAGCATATAGGGTAATAAACCATCCATCAAATGCTAATGTTTTTGCATTTGCTGCATCTTTCTGCCAACAACCAGTAAAGTCAAACATATTGTTGAAGAGACCAGATGGTATTTTACCAGATAATGATAGTTCCTGGTTGAATTGCTCAGACATCTGCAGAAAGTTCAACAGAAAAGTAAGAGATAACCAAAGAAGGCTAAAGTTAATCAAAATGCATCTTCAGCTAACACAACCAGAATGTGTTTCATATGAGCTGAAAACTGGATACAAACAGTAAAGATGTACAAAAATATCCTTAGATCAAGGTTCCACATCTTGGTTTTGGCACTAATCCCAAATGGTATTGGATTGGCGTCCACTCGTATAAACAATATCCTCAGTCAGATCAAGGTTCCACATCTTGATTTCGGTATTAATCCAAAAGGTACTGAATTGGTGTCAACTGTCAACTAATATTAACATTAAGTATGAAACATGTAGACCAACATCTCAGCATGACTTTATTTTATACATTCCCGCAGACATAATCTCCATTCTTCAATCAACCATACTATTTATCTCTCATAAAAATCACATATTGCCAACTATTTCCTTCAAAAATTGTAATATTCACTTTTTTATGATTTGATATTCTTGTTTACCCTATCAAATTGTTTATAATATTCTATCAAATTGTGATTTCTGCAAACTTGCCCAGCTATCCATAAGAAGTCCTAGGCGTCAAAAAGATTTCAAAACTGATTTTTCTCAAGTTGCACACCGACGAGAATTGGAAGGCAATGTAAAAATTTTCAATTAATAATTGTTGCTAATCAACTTATATTTGATTTTCTTGATGTGGTTCTTTTAGTTTGAGAATTTTATCATTATGAAGGGGCAACAAAGTTGTTGTCGTGTGAATTTGTAGACATGGGTTCGACTCATGAAAACAACCACTTGTAATGCAGACTACGTACAATCGATCCAATGTAGTCTAAAACCCCGCATTGGCGGAACTTCGTGCACTAGATTGCCCCTTTTGAGAATTTTATCACTATGAAATTACAGGTTTTAAGCCGTTAGAATTTAATAATTGAAAAAGAAAATGAGACTAGTTTCATGTTCTTAGCCAAAATTTCTTTCAACTTAATAGTATGCAAGTTACATATGTAATTTGTTTCAATCAGAATTTCCAAATTCTATTTAAAGTTATTAAAAATTTTAAGTCATTTAAAATTTTTATTTGTTATTTTTCTACAAATACAGTTAAGAGTATTTTTAAAAGTTGTTTAACTTTTTAGAAAAAAGACAATCAAAATTTTCTTTCCAATAAACTAAGTCATTATTTTATGAAGAATGAGATTAAAATAGCTTTTCAGTTAATAAGTTTTTCCTTGTATTCTCTATATGAGATAGTTATCCTTGCTTGTTTTATCAATTTTGTCTCAATGTCTTCGTGAGTTAAATTTGGTATTGTGCCAATTGATATCAAATTCTAATGGTTTATGGTTCAGTTTCGCTATTAGTTACTTCTTTGTTCACTATCATCCTTAAAGCTTTATCATCACCCTCATCCACAACTCTTCCCACAACTACTCTCCTTTAATCTGGTTTCTACACCCTCTTCTCATCTCCATATATCGTTGACCCCTTCATCATTCAATGAACTAGATATGAGCACCTAAATCAACTGAATCAAACCAACCTCTCAAAGACGCTACTTGGAATTGACATCGACAAAAGGTCACTTAGTCAACATCACAAGGCAATCTCATCTGCATGAAAAGATAGTATCCTTGAATTTTTAGTTAATTAATTTTAGTAACGGATTCCATCCATTAAATTTGTCAAAAAAAAATACAAAAAAGATATTATATTAACAACAAATCAAAGTAATCAGCAACTAATAAAGGAAAAGGAAATTATCTATTAATAAAAAAATTTTAAAATGGAGTTGATCCATAGCAACCTTCGTAATGCTTGTTGCACCTCCAACAAATTGTCACACCTCTGTTGGTTTTTTTGCTTGACACTCCACCTCATGCATCTCACTACCACTTGTAGGGTAGGATTGAGGTCTTGCATGCTTGTTATGGCGCCCACAACAGTCATGGCAATTACAATCTCCTCCATCCATCCTCCCAACAAACCCGCCTCACCTTCCACCACTACAACCATCGTCATAGCAAAAGCTTGGTCCTCCACCTCTATCATTGTCTTCTTACTTTAAAAGCATTAGAATGCTCCAGCCCCTCATTTGTTGGGCACCTCCTTGGGGATTCAATCAAACCGCCTCTCATAACCACAAGACCCAATCAACAAGGCAATTATTTTATGCAACTCCCTAAAATAAGATTTGCTTTGATATTTTGCAATTTAGCCCAAAGATTTTTAAATTTTAATCCTAAAAAATATTGTTGCTATTAGAAAACACTAACTTAAGAGAAAAGTGGAAAAATGTTGTTGTTTTCACTTTTAATTTTTGTTGCTCATTATTTTGTCCATTTTTTGTTCGATTTTGCGCTTAACATTCTCACTCTTTTTCTACTGCTTATTTGTATTGTAAATGGCATTTTGTAAAGATTCCTCTACCACTAAAAGATTTTTGTGAAGGATCAAATTAGTGAATTTGTGAAAGGCCTATACGCCGTGGAGTAGGAGTGCATGGGATTGTTGAACCACGTAAAATAATTGTGTACTTAATTCTTTACTATCTACTTATTTTATTTTGTGTAGGCAGTTAGTATGCTAAGATTGTTATAACAATTATCTTTACTATTTCCGTTGTGCTCATATTTATCTGTTGCATTAATCATGTCTTCTTTCACTGCTATATTCACTACGTTCTTATCGTCCCAAGTTTGATACTCATATTTCAATCCAGCATGAGGCAACATTTTGCATTAACTTGGATGCCAAATTCTCTACAATAACGACAACAACAACCAAGCTTTATCCCACTAGGTGATATCGGCTATATAGATCATTTTACGTCATTGAGCTCTATCTCCTACTATATCAGCATCTATATTTAAATAAATTTTATCTTGTTTCAGTGTTGCTAAGCAAGTCTTTTTTGAAATTCCTTTTCTTCGTTTGATATGCGTATTTATCATAGTTTCACATCGCCTAACTGGAGCATTTATTAGTGTCTAAGTACATGCACGTACTATCTTAAACGTGAGTTTTCCTTCAATAGATGCAACTCCAACTTTCTCTCTATTGCTCTCATTTCTTATTTTGTCCATCTTCGTATGTTCACACATCCACCTTAACATCATCATCTCTGCAACTCTCATATTTTGCTCATATGCTCGAGTCATAACCCAATATTCAACTCCATGTAACATAGCAGGTCTAACTGCGATTTTGTAGAACTTTCCTTTAAATTTTAAAGGTTACTTTACGATCACCATTTCAACCATCCTCCTTGTATTCTATCTAAGACATCTCTTTGCCCTCGAGTCTATGGTGCAGCGGTAAAGGCATTCAGTTGTCTCCCATACACCCACGGTTCGATTCCCAGCTATAGCACATTTGCTGAATTTTTCCTCCAAATGGGATTCGCAACTAAG
>JBAMIB010348004.1:0-11052 GCA_037177415.1 Kaempferia rotunda | reverse complement strand
GATTGTTCAAGTTTGGTTTGATTTTTTTATAAACCTGAGTTTGATTCGAACTTGACTTGAGTTTGGTTTATTTGGACGTTACTAAGCTCTCAATTCAAGTTTGTTTGATTGTTTAAAATTTTTATATTTTAAACTTGTTTGGCCTGTTAATAAAATTTTATTGATGAACAAAGTTTATGAACATTGTTCAAGTACTTTATTCATAAATATGTTCACAATATTATTCACTAATATATTCATGAACATTAACGAGTTGAATATATATATATATATATGTATTTTAAGTTTATTTGTTGAGTTTAATGAGTCGTTTAAGCTTCTCTATTTAATTGTTCTGGTATGTATTGAACATAAATAAGTTCTTATTACACTTAACATGAAATTTGTTCGTAATAAAATTAAAAATATATATATTAGATGAGCAAGGAACGATGAAGATGGTGTGACGGTGAAAGAGAAACAACTTCGTCAAACCCTAAGGGGAGAACGATAAAAGAGGAAAAGTTAAATTTAGAAAAATAAAAGAAAAAAAATAATGTGTACCTACCACAGTGGCATCGTGCACCGTCATGCAGTTACAGATTTAGACTTCAGATTACAATAGTAAGGGGTTACTTGATATATTTCACAATGAGAATAGTAATAAATTTAATGAAAGATGAATGAATTTAGCAATAATCTAGAGGGTGTGAATTATAAAATTAAGAGTATGAAACTCATATTTTAATTATGATCCCGTCTATCAAGTATCAAAAATGAAAATAAAATAAATTTTATTTACATTACAGCATGCTAAATCCATCTACAAGCACCCCTAAAAACGAAAGAAATTTAAAAAAAATAAATAAATAAGTACTCGGAAGGTAATTATCATATAAATAGAATACCAAGATTAATTTTTCTTATTTTAATATTATAATTCAAAACTTAAACCTTAAAATTGAACTCTAAATTCCAAACTTTAATTTAAAAACCTAAAAAAATATATACTTTCGCTACGAGGCCAGGCCTTTTCCTATTTATATTTTCTCTCCGTCGAGGAAGGTATATTATTTTGGTCCCAGCGTTTCGCGTTGAGGCGATCCAGAGGTACTCCTTGTCCGGTTCCCGTTCAACTCCAAATCGACCTCCTTCTTCTATCAGAAAATACGGTTAAGCAATTCCACTAGGGAATTTCCTAATAACCTCCCATCCGCTGACGAAGGAAGAAATCCGTGTCCCCTCCGATCCTACGCTAGCGCGCGCTTGTTTTGTCTGAGGTTGCTCCCTTTACGATCTCGACCGAGCACTTCACGGACTGCAACGAGCCTCTTCCTCGCTTCGCTTGCTGCCGATCAAGACTCGGCAGCTATCAGGTCGATCTTTATGTTTGTGTGGGAGGATGCTAGGGCTTCGGAATTTGGTTTTTTGGGGGCAGATGTAGGAGAATCTGTTGGCTTCACTACTGCATTCGAATTATTTCTTCAATGATCCAGACTTAGGTTTTAACAATTTTGTTTTATTGACTTTGTATTCGGCTTTGCGAACCAAGTCTGAATTTCAACATCGTAACTGATTGTGATTCGGATGTCTGCATGCTTTTTCCTCAATTTGTTATTATTATTATTATTATTATTATTTGGCTGTGGGGTTTCTTACTAATTACTATGTGGCCGGCTATCCCAATTTTCTACTGTCAATGCACGTTATAGGGATCGATATTGTTTTTGCTTCTTATTTTTCTGCTTGAGCTTTTATGATTTCATATATTCCGTTTATCTTTCTCCACATCTTGCTGAATTGGTTTTTTGCATGTATGCGTCCCTATCAGGTATTCATTAGTCGATCCCCATGTCATATAACTTTTAGAATGAAAATGTCACTATTAAATCCTAACTGCCTAGAGGCTCATTGCTGTAGTTTGAGAAATCAAGGCCAGAGGATCATCTTTCTGAGTCGAGGTAAACTGTAGTTTAAGCTGGTTGTCTAAGCCTGTAAGTTGCACAACTGACTCTCTTAGATCTAATTAGTGCCTAGACTAAATTTATAAATGATCACTTAGGATATTTGAAGGCCTACTATACGGTGATCCATCAATTATTTGATTGGCACTCCTAACAAATATTTATATGCTATAATTACTGTAACTTTCCATGATTACTCTTTGCAGAAGTATCTGGATTTCTCATCTTGTTGGATGATGTTTAATTTTGTGTGTTGTACTTTTCTTTTTTTCGCAACTAAACTACTGTAGAGAATGGTTCACGAAATATACGACAGCGATTAGTGAAGTCCATAGTAAATCTAGAAGCTGTTTTTTGCCACTTTGTTTATACTTCAGTGTCAATCTGACTTTAGTTTGCTTGTAGTTTTGTTTTTGCTCTATTTATTTTGTGTTCAGATTTAGGCTAGAAACAAAGGTAAAGGTTTCAAACTGTTTGTCCATAAACAAGTTGGGAACCTAGTATGGTTGTAAATACAAATATACACACTTATATTATATAAATTGTAGTAACCTTTTTTATATATCAATTGCCATAATACCTGTTTTTATCTCTCTAGAACTTTGTCCCTCGCGGGCATGCAAACGCACAAGTTCTCCACTCTCTGACATCCAGCAACTATCACAAATTTTCCACTGATGGCCTTTACGTCTCTTCCACAACCACAAGATCATGGTGCTCTCTCTTTCTTTTCGTTTCTTCTAAATTATTACCTTCTCCTTTCTCCTCTAGCACCAATCTTCACAAATAGGATGATTCGCCTGATTCTCTCTCACCTATCCCTGGTTTCATCAGATTTCCACTATAGTTGATATTCTTTAGGTGAAATTTTTGTTTCATTGCTTCTACTTGCTGATTTCTCAGCAAAAAAATGGATTGCAAAGGCAAATTTCAAATTGAATCTGCTGTTCTAGATTGGAATTGGACTATTTGGAACACTGTAATTGTATTTATTATGGATGAAGCTACCAGTTGCAATCACGTTCCCTTCTAGAAAGTTTTGAAGTTTTATTGAAGAACGAAGATTAATGCCAAGATTCCCAAAATTCCTTTGTAGTTACTCAAAGCACCATCTGATCTAGATGACCTTTAGCTTAAATTTGTTCAACGTAGTATTGAAAACTTATCCATAAACTTACGTGGATTACATTGACTGTTTGATTTTGACTAGGTTGTTTGAAGGGACAAGAACTTCAATTTGGACACAAGATGGTATGCTATTTTACTGTTTTAAAGCTTTTGGCTTACTGAATTTCTATTTCAACAAATTGTTTTATCATTGCTTTAAAAGATACTAGGCATCTTCTCAATGAAAAACAATGTAACTTTGGCATTTCAATCATGGATTATTTTCATCTCCTATATGAAGGACAACGTGTTAATTATTTATTTCACATTCTGTTAGCTTCTGTGAGAAAATGGGAGAATTCATATGTATATACTTGTACCTGAAGTGCTTGGTATGCTATGCAAGTACATATATTTATTTTAATTTTCAAATTTGTCTTGTTGTTCTCATGTGATCCATTGTGGAGGTTTGCTTTAGAAAAGGTATTCTGGGCAATTAAGAGAGACTCAAATTTGTGTCCTTGTCTAATTTTGCACAATGCTTAGAAAGGTATTCTGGGTGACTAAGAATAATTTAATGTATACTGAGACAACTTCTTCATATATATGCTTGATTGGGATCTTTAATTTTTTTTTCCTTCTATGCCATTATTTAGTTTATCTTAAACATTCAATTATTTCTGTTTCAGCTATTTGGAGGATTTAATTACCATGGGACTTCATTTGAGCAGTCTTACCTTTGCTATCCAGCTTCATTCATTGATAAGGTTTGGAATTTTTCTCTCTTCAATAGATGACTGTTTACGCCTATTGTTTCTATACTCATTGAACAGTCTTACTATTTGGCTTGTAATCAAATACTGAAGTTGGAGTTTGCTTATCTCAGAAATGTCGTCACAATAAACTGAAATTGGAGTTTTAGAAGTTTCTATTTGAGTTTGTTAGTATATTCCATTAGTTTATAACTGTGAGGATCAAGGACAATTAATTAATATTGGATTTAGTTTCTTGAGATTCCAATCAAGTGATTTGGATTGTTTAGTGGCAATTTTGGCCATAGTATTACAAGATTCTAACTCCTAAGGATAAGATTGCAATCTTAACAATCATGCAATCCCAAAGATTCTAACTCACGGCTTACTCCTTAGCTTAGTATTTTTCATAATATACTAGATTACTAGTGTACATTTAAAATTAGTTGACCTGTCTTAAAACAAATAATCTTTGGTTTAATTTGTTGAAGTTTGTTTTAATCCCAAAAAAAAATTCTCCTATCTATGCAGCCTCAACTGGAGATGGGGGATAAAAGTAAGCAAGCTGTTCCTTGATCCTTATGTTGTTATTGTAGTTTTCTTTTATATACATTTTAGCCCTCTTTAACTTGATATACTTTTATTCTTTCAGTCATAATGCCACCGTCTGCTCTTGACCGTCTTGGTAAGTTGAAATGTTTGCACTGTAGGTTCATAGTTATTTTTCTCCACTGCATCCACTGCCATTCACGGCAACATTAGCTTGAAATTTATAATCTCTTATATTAATTCAATTTCTAGGTCTATTGTATAGTGATTAAATTTTTTATTTCACTTTATCATTTGATGTTTTTTGTACTTCACAGCTTCCTTACATATTGATTATCCGATGTTATTTGAGTTGTACAATGGTGCAACAGAGAGAGTTTCTCACTGTGGTGTTCTAGAATTTATAGCAGAAGAAGGAATGATATACATGCCATATTGGGTAGGCTAGACCTTGAATTCCTTTTGCATATTTATCTTCCTGTTTAATTGTAACAAATTACGATTTATGGTCCTCTGTGTAAGGTATTATGGATCGTTTCTTCTTATCCTTCAGATGATGCAAAATTTACTTCTGCAAGAGGGAGATATTGTCCGTGTCAAAAATGCAACCCTCCCAAAGGGTACATATGTGAAGCTGCAGCCTCATACAAAAGACTTTTTGGATATTTCAAACCCCAAGGCTATGTTCGTAAATCTCTTGTTTGCTAGTTAATTTAGCATCATCTAAGTATATTTATGTTTCTTATTTTTTCCTTGGTTCATTTAATGGGTTGTGTACATCAAGTTAGTTACAACTTTAGCCTCATACATCTAACTATATTTTCTTTTTGAGTTGTTGCAGCTTAGAAACAACTTTAAGAAACTTCTCTTGTTTGACGACTGGTGACAGTATAATGGTAGCATACAACAATAAGAAATACTACATAGATATAATCGAAACAAAGCCCTCATCTGCAATCAGCATTATTGAGACTGACTGTGAGGTTGATTTTGCACCGCCTCTTGATTATAAAGAACCAGAGCGGCCTCAAGCTTCTGTACCTTCAAGCAAAATAGTGGAACAAGGTTTATATTCAGGCTATTTTTTTTCTTTAATTTATACCTACAAGTTTTTTGTTTTTTTCTTTCATGTACTTTTTAATTTGTTTGATTTCTTTGACAAGGTTTCTGCTTCGAGTTTAAATTTTTAGCCATGCTATGATTAATTATTGGCAAAAGTACGTGTAACCAAGGCCTTTACTAATTTAATTAATTACGCCTTGGAATGCATATACTTGAAATTAGTGCAAAGAATTTTCAGTCCTTCAAAAAGTTAATAATTTCAATTATGTACTTTTGACTCTTCTACACTAATGTTAGATAGGTCAAAATAAGTAATATAGCTTTGTAGAGCTGCGTCTGGTAGCTATTGATTTCTAAAAGGATTCTTCAATGGGCGTACTATCTTAATAATGGACAAAATTAGTGTTGCTTATGAAACAAATATTCTCAAGAGACTGATATATAGATAGAAGGCTAGTGTGGGTCAAATGAGGCTGTTGGAATAGGCATTTGACATTGCCAAGGAATATATCATAAAACTTGACTTTGAATATACCATGACACGAGTACAAACAAGCTAATTTTCCATGAACATAGAGCTGCTGAAATAAATAGAAACTATGCTCTATCTTGTGATTTTTTTTTGCATTAGTTATATTTGTTAATGTTGTTTAATGTACTTCTTCAGTTGATATGCATTCAAGATATTATTTATGAAAAGCTTTTATTTTTTTTTATGACATGAATTAATATAATTTCAGCTCACGAACCACAAAATGAAGCTGAAGTTGAAAGAAAATTTACTGCGTTTACTGGCTTTGGAAGAAGGTTGGATGGAAAGCCAGCAAAGGAGGTTCCTTCAAGCGATTCTTCACCGTTGCAAGACAAAAAGTCTGAAACTACAGATAGTAAGAAGCCAATATCACCTTCGACTTCTGAGGCCAGCACTTCCCGCCAAACTAAGGGGAAGCTTGTTTTTGGTTCAAATGCAAACCGTGCTCCAAAAGAAGCCCAGGTGCAATACTAATTTCTTTTGTTACTAACAAGTTCTTTGGTAAGAAATCAAAAGCATACTTGAAGTTAATTTTGCAGCAATGATGTGCTAATTTCTTGCTCCATCACTCCTATTCACTAACCATATTAGGTTAAAGTTTAAATATTGATTCATAAGGAAACAAAAGAAATTTATTTTAAATTCCTTTGTAGGTTGCCCCTAAGGAAACAAAAGAACCTGCAAAGGAAGAAGAACCGAAGTTCCAGCCATTTACTGGGAAGAAATATTCATTGAAGGGTTAAACAACTGCCCTAGAATGTTAAAAAGGTTTCTATAAAGTCTCTCTTACTCGAAAAATATTTCTAAAACTTTTAATGTATGACTTAAAGAGTTTATGTTCTGAGTATCTGTTTCCAGCTGATTTAATTAGTTGTTGACTAATGCTGAGTGCTGCATTTATTATAATTTTTTATTTGTTAATAACTTGATAGTTGATAGTGTGTGATTCTGCAGTTACCTGCAGAAAAAGATACAGCGTAAGGTAGCGTACTAATTCTTCATTCGTCTGTTTCAGGATCTTAAAATATCCATTTATTAGTGTTTGATTATTTTTTTCCTTTTATAAATTTTTTCCATGAATATCTAAGCAAAAATTAGATCATTAAACGTAGGCCATTATGCTTTTTATTTTTTATATTTTGCTGACATCGTATATTTAATTCTGGATTGATCCTAAAACAATTGGTTCAATTTTATGAAAATTTTTTGTTAGGACCGTCAGGGCATTCATGATCTATTCAAATGGCTATCAACTTGACTAGGTTTAGAGGTAATCGATTTAATTTTATGAAAAAATTTCACTGACAACTAGTTAAATTAGAAGCAGGTGGTCTATCCGTTTAATATTTTTGGTCAATTATTTATTTAAAAAGTATATTAATTCATGACAATATTTAGGAAATTAAGAAGGTGCTGCCGTTGCACCCCGTGGCCTCTTCTTTACCCTTCTTAATCATGACGTTGAATGATTTCTAAATACGATTTATGCGCTAATGGCTAGTAGATATACCTCCTTCCTCAAAATACTATTTCATCAAAATATTTGTCTTGACTATTTGCACTAATGACTAGTAGTCATCCGTGATTTACCTCTTTCATATTGGTCTAAGGACGGATGAACGGAGACACTGAAGATAAACGAATCACATTTTACTATATAAATACGATTTACGCGCTTCGTGGACAGCAGTTCAGTGCCATCGTTACTTGGATGGTCGCTGTCATTGGCCGACTTCTTGTTCTTAACCTGGTCGGAGGCTTCCAAGTGAAGTGTCGGTATGTTGTTAATTCAATATGGCCCATTTTAGATACTATTAATATTTAAGTTTTCCCGAAGATAGATCACCTTCTTTCTAATTTACTTATTGGATAAATTTAAAATATAATTTATACAATACTCAGAAAGTAACTTTTAAAAATTCATACGTTTGAGTTAATTCCAAAGTGACTCGTCCTCTTTTAACAATATAATGCAAAACATGTCATACCACACTCACATTTCTTTTCTTAAAATAACTTTTACATTCTCGACTCTGAAAATTCGATTGAGTGGTCAATTCAATTCATCAATTAAGAGCATAATTCGAGTATGGTCTCCCTCAAATAGTAACCAAAACGACGCATCCCTTCTATAGTTCTATTCAATTGAGCTGTCCCAACAAGCTTCGGTACTACTCTGTCTCCAACATTTATTTAACATCAATCAGTGCCTAGCTCCTTCTCAATCCTTTCTATTCATGAAGCGAAGCAATCTCCACATTTTTTTGGCATCCCAAACTTGTCGTAATCCTCCTACAAAAGCACAGTGAAAAAGCTCTGATTATCACCTTAAGCGGGTCGACCCCCATATATTCCTTTGCAAAATCAAAAAGAAAAAAAAAAGAAAACAAATAAATATTTCTTCAACATTTTTTTTTTAAAATGTAAATAATTCATCCTTATCTATCTATTTATTTATTGAGTGGGCGGTCCAAGCCAAGCCACCCGCGTGATGGATGCGGTTATGTGATTGTCGTGGGGGTGGCATCGAACATTTATAGCGCACCCACTAAGAGAGGTGCATTATGAATGTAGTGACGAGCATGGGGATAGTGTACATGCCGTTGTTATAAAGGTCAAACGACTTGTACCTTCACAATTAAACTTGCGTCGAGAGCATCACTGTCCATTTCGGTAAGATGTGAATCCGTGGGCTCCCATTGTCACTTACTATTAAGAAATTAAACTAGAAAATCAAAGTATGCCACCGTATAGAAAAATATTTTCATCCTCTACTTAATTAAAAATTTATCTTCATACAATTCTATAAATTTACCTGATAGTGACCAGCTTAGCTATGATGTGCTCCAGCCTTGGGCTAGGATGTGCTCCAGCCCCATCTATTTAAAAAAATTTATAATTAAAATTTTATTTCAGCTATTATTATCCACCTTAATTTTATTTTAACTCTTATTTCTCTCTATTACATAGTTGTTTGTCAAAAAATGTAATTAAACTTAGATTTTCTAATAAGGGCAATCTGTCTATATAGATTGGTGCAGTTGATATTGATATGGTTGTTTCTTTTAATAGATTTTGAGATTAATTTTTAACAAATATAAATGTCTTATCAAATGTCTGTTCTCTCACATATAAAGGATCACTGTACTAGAAAAAAAATGATCCCCGTAATTTACCTGTCATGAGGTCAGAGATACTAAATCATTTAGAAAGAACGATATTTTGCTCCCAAGGCAACCTCTCGAAAATAAAAGAGAAAAATTCATTATAATCAATGTCGAGGAAAGTTGATATCATTATTATAATAATAGCAAATAAGTTCAATAACGATAATATAATCTAACACTCCAATACTAATTAAATATTTGCACTTGGCGGAGTGTAAGATATCAACCTCCAGAGTAGTGATAATTATGTTTATGAACATTCTTAAGTACGTAAAACAATACTTCTTGAGTTAATTAGGGATGAAATATTGTTGCCGTAATGAATTTTGGTTGAATTTAAACAAGGATTCGTGTTTGTTTTCTCTTACACTTCATGTTCATATGACTTAATTCATTGAAAGAGACCGGCGGTTAATGCGTTGCTTGTTAGCAAAAATTGATTAAATAATGAAATAATTAGTGTTCGCGCTCCCTCTCTCTACATGTATAAAATTATGTCTAGTCTTAAATTTATGAATGGATTTAATAGCCCATGAATTAGATGAGAAGTCACAATACATCCTTCAGAAAAAATTCGAGTTTCCATATTTGACTAATAATGGTGACATAAGAATGATCAAAATGCCATTAGGGGTCCTTTTTATTAAATTAGATATAAACTCAAAGACCAAGCTAAAGAAAAGTCAATAATAGGTCCTTTAAACTTCAAATAAATTAAGATTTTCCACATTAAAAATTAAGTTTGAATTATTATTAGAAGTTTAACTTTACCATTTTTCAAGAGATTAATCCGTACTCGTCCATATTTTTCAAATTCTTGGTTAGTTGTATAAAGGAAAAGAAAGGTACTCCGTATTTATAAAGCAAGTCCAAGCGAATATTGCACTAAGATTCTCCTGAAATCCTTCATTAAATACGTAGGGTTGGCAGATCTATGATTATATATATATATATAGATATCCACCAACCATGTACCATATCTTGGTTGAACTCAAACTTACCCTCCTATTCTCTTTTTCTACGCTTAATTCAATGGAATTGACTATTTATTCTGGTTTAAGTTAGTCTTAATTTTCCATAGTAATTCAAAGTTCACCCAACACCATTATATATATCTTGATTTATATTCATCGGCAATTATACAACAGTCTGTCAGAAAGCTCTTAATTAACTGCCCTGCGTAAATGGTTGCACGAGCCCATGCATTACTTTGGAATTTCATGTTTTTTTTGGGCTAAATCTTTCTTTTCTCCAGTTCTCCCCTCTATTAATTAATTTCCTTGTTGTATTCAGTAGAGGATTGTGAAGATCTTGACAAGTAATAATTGTAATTTCCTTCCCTGCCTTGGACTCATCGACAATATATGCATTTTTCATTCATATTTAATTCTTTGCTCGTAATAGACCAAAGCAATTGTGTCTTCTTCTCTAACATGCGCATGATTTGGAATGGTAATTTCATCTAAATCCAACGGATCAGATATCTGATCTGAATGGAGGAGTCCCGATATCTGATCTGAATATTCGATATCCGAATACCGATATATATATATTTACTAATTATTTGTTATTGATATTAGAAGACTATATTGATATTTAATATATTTTTGTTGACATATAATAATTAATTGGATAGAAAAATAATATTACTATAGAATATAGAAGATATCGTGACGGTATTTCGATAGGTATGAATATACGTATCGAATCTTCTATATCTGATAAGTATGAAAACAGAGAATATAAAATTCAATTCGATCGAATTAACCCCATCCGTATGCATGACTCTTACCACCGTCTCTCTTGATTGTATTTTGTCTATGGCCAGAATCTAAACTTGCTGTGAACGCTTTAATTTCAAGCCGCAAATAGTTGACCGAGAGATAGATTCACTTAGCCACTTGCCCATTTCAAGTCAAATGCCAGTCCGGAACCCTGAT
>JBAMIB010347789.1:0-10712 GCA_037177415.1 Kaempferia rotunda | reverse complement strand
ATCCCAAATGAATTGGAAAGTTGGTAGGAGATAGAATTTATTGGAATGTAATTTGTTGTTTTTTAGGGTTTATTTTTTACCTATTGCATTCTCTCATAATTAAGGAATTCACCACTACTTTAGCAATTCTTACTATTTTTTTTTAATTTTAGAACAATCATCTTTTATTTATTCCTCGTAGAATGATGGTATAATTCTAACTATTATTTTCAAAACCCAATTCTTGTTTGACCTAATTTACAAAGTTGGAGCTAAAAAACTGAAAGATAAAGAGGAAAGTCTTGCTTATTAAGATTTTTTAATCCCTGGAGTATTTGGCAACGGTGTGATGATCATCACGCCCTCATGATTTTAAATTTTGTTATAGTCTTTTTAGGGTAGAGTGGTAATTTTTGAAGGTTCAAATTTCAGGGAGCAGGAGAAGTAAGCTTGTCACTGGCCCTTTATTTAATAGGGCTAGACACAATGCAATTGTCGGTGAATTTCACTAGCCCATCTCAGGCCTATTATATGGCAAGTGTTACAATTCAATTGACTCCTCAAGTAATATAGCCTGATGATATCATCAGTGAGTGAAAACTATGCTTTAACTCAATCTAACCATGAAGTATTTTTTTTTTTGATTTTTTTATTTCTTTAGCTTAAATACTAAATCCTAATCCCTTTACCCTAAGCTCTAAAAAAAATTACACTAGGTGCTCATGCGGCATTATATATATAGCCAAGATGCTCTACATTGGTACAGTGCAATAGTGAGTTAGTGACATTGCTAACTGCAGGCCATATAGTACCTTAAGATAAAAGAATGAGTCATTATGCTTAATCTTTAGTTGTAACATTTAACTCCATGAGAGAATAGGAAATTACCTTCAGCTATTACTACTGTGATGACAGAACCCCCTTGGGTGGGATCAAAAGCAACTGCATTAACTCCAGAACCCCATGTAGTAGTTGCAGCAGACTGAGCTGCAGCCTCAGGACTCACATATGCAGAAAAGTTTGAAACAGGTGAACAATGAAGTGAGGCAACCTCACTGATCTCATGATCTGCCAAATTTTTACCTTGCTTTTCCTGAGAACTTAAATACTCCTGCACACTAAACAAATATGCAGCCAAAGGTGCAAAACCTGTCCAAGAAGGGGGGTTCAAAGATGATGGAATAGTAGACCCCATAGTCAATTTTGCTGAAGATTGAAAACCATTTCCAGGGCCTGGCATAACCTCCCAAACAACTACTGTAGAAGAATTCACAAGGGGAACTCCAGCCACATGCATGACTCCTGATTCTGTGATGATAACATCAGCAGCCAATATCCCATTGGGTCCTGCTCCTAATAGCCCATTGCTGGTATATAACCATTTTGGTGTTGGTTCATTTTGCACAGAAGGCCACTGTTCCCAATGAAGTTGGACAGCACCAGATG
The DNA here is from genome assembly GCA_037177415.1 of Kaempferia rotunda. Lineage (NCBI taxonomy): Eukaryota > Viridiplantae > Streptophyta > Magnoliopsida > Zingiberales > Zingiberaceae > Kaempferia > Kaempferia rotunda. The sequence continues at coordinate 9,287 of JBAMIB010347789.1, read as the reverse complement.
AAAAAACAGAGCAAACACAGAGAAAATCTGGCCATCTAACTGGAAGACAAAATGAAAGTGAGATACATATCATATAGAAAGTAAAACTAAATAATGCAATTAACTTAAGTAGTAACCTGAAGTTTGAAACTGTTGAGATAAAAACTTCTCCACAGAGGTTGACATCATTGTAGTCAGGGTGTTTGAATTTGAAGGAAGGGACCGATACTAAAATTAAGGACAGGATTCTCAAGTCAAACTAAGCAGATAAAATAGGTACATTTTAGCAATTATTCAATTGTATTTTTTTTTTTGGAGTAATTAAGCAAAACAAGTCAGAAAAAAATATCAAATTCTGTAATACAGGATCTCTTCAACAAAAACCCCGAGTAAACCTCATGAAGAAAAACACAAGCCAAGAACCAATGATGATAAATTGATCCACCGTGACAAGCTTTAGTAGGGCCTGTAGCATGGTTGTAAAAGAATGCAAAACTTATATGTTCAATATGAATAGGGCTATCTTTGTACAAACTGCTTAGACTAGGAGTTATATAAAATATTAAGCTTCTCCTTAACACTGTCCTTCATCTATGTTACTTGGATTCAGACAAATATCCAATGCAAGTATGGATTTGGGCATCCAACACATAATTTTATACAATTGGAGACAACAGAAATTTGGACATGATATAGGAGTTCGACAAAGTTTAAATTCTATTATAGTCTTTTAGTATGATATGAATGTTAAATCTACATTATTGATAGTGATATGGTATAAAATAACACCAAATATTAGTGCTGTCAAATTAATATATCCACAAATATTAGATTATTAATAAGTAATTTAGAAAACATATTACAGAATTAACAAATATCAAGTTACTTCAAATTATTGATCTCAGACAGTAATATGATTAATAAAATAATACATAGATAACTAATATACAATTACTGGTTTAATTTATACTTAGATGTAATGTAGTAATTACCTAAACTTAGGGGTGAAATTGTGTTGATTCTTGAGAAGAGGTAGAGGAGTTGGCTTAATTGGTTTGGACCATTTTTAATTCAACCAGGTTAAAATTTGGACCTTAATCAATTTGTGCATCCTTCCTCTGTTTCATGGATCTCAATGCCTGACCCTTAACCATGATTGCTCATAGGCAAGGGTCAGCAAGTCATCGCCATGATTGAGAATCTTCACTATATCTGCTTTTATTTGTGCCTTCTATCAGTTTAAATGCTAAAACACTGGTGTCAGACTTCATAGTCCATACACATACTAATGTCATGTCACATTGAAACCAATGTGAGGGAGTGGGAGAGATTCTACCAAGTTCGAGAAACAAAGTACATGTTACCTTGCATATTGGGTTTCATAATAATGAAACTTGTGATCAGCAATAAAAATCACAATCAAAATATCAAGATTGGGAAGTGAAAAAGTTAAGGGCCAACATAAGTGGAAAGCAAATATAGAATGAGTTACACACCAAATTCATCCCTGATAGCCATTTCGTTGCAACAGCATGATCTTGTTTCCATTCATATTCACAAAGCCAGCAACTAGCATCTCGTACAAGATTCACTTGACCCTGCACTAATTAACATCAGGAAGAGAAAATGAGGAAAAATCTAATAAATGAGTGGACCAAAAAGTATCATGTGTTTCCTTGTTTTTTTTTTTCCTTGCAAATAGTAATTATAAGAGGCAGAAAGAGTTTATTGGTTCAGTACCATTGTCCTGAGTAGATTACAACAGTCACAGTTATTGCCTAATGTTATGCCTCTGATAAATCCCACAAAGTGTCATTTACATGAAAATTTGTAAAATTTCATATACTAGGCTTGAGTTCAGGTCAATCAGAGGATACAGAAATCAAGTTTTAGTAAGATCTTTAGGTGCCAAAATGGACTAGAAAGTCATTCTAAGTTAATTATAAATCAAAGACAGTTGAGTAGAAAAGCCTGTGTGAATGATTCATGAATAGTTTCTTTTAGTTTGTTTTTCTCATTTGTCATAAAAATGATCTATTACTCAAGGAATGAATTGCCAAGCCAAGTTTATCAGGTGTGCATGTTGCTTGGTCCAGAGCTTATATAATAAACAGAAGCATCTATTTAAACTATCTCCTAACTAGTTGATAATTGTTAATCTTTTGTCATAGAAATGATATATTAATCAAAAAATGTTTCTCAGGTGTGTATCAAGGCTAGATCCAGAGCCTAGAAATAAATCTTCTATTTAAATTAATTACTAATTATTAACAACAACACCAACAACAACAACCAAGCCATATCCCATAACGTGGGGCTGGCATTTACTAATTATTAACACTTAATATAATTAATATTCTCAATCTAGTCTCAAATTTGATTAACTCAAACCAAATAAGTAATCACATTAGATTAATGACTCTCCACTTCAATGAAAATCAGCATTTGAAATTTGAAAATGGATCTACCCAAGTATGAACTTGATAAAATTATTAAGGAGTTGAGATAATTTTGACTTATGAAAACAATTGAGAGGCAAGATGAGATGGCTAAAAACAGTCATTTCAATCTTGAATTCAAACAGTCAAAAACTAATTGCTAGAACCACTAAAATATGGCACTGGAGGGCTTCCTGCAACTGGAGGATAGACCCAAATATTGCACTATGCACATAATGAACATGATCGATACATTACGATTTCAAATGCCAACTGCAACCATGATCATATTACAAACCGAGAGTACAAAGGATGAAACACGTTAAATTTTTGCACAAAAAATAATTCAATTCTAGAAAGGGAAGACAGGAAACAGTATATAATTGGTTAAAACCAATGCTCTTTCATATTAAAAATTATCAAAGATGGAGTCACATCCTTATTAATCTAGATCCTTACATGACAGGGCTGAGTCCATATTGTGATCCTTCCCTGTAAATTTCCCACCAATAAGGCTCGGCGGCAGGACCTAGGAGACCATTCAATAAACCGGACAGAATCACATGGAGAATCTGGAAAAAGGATGCACAATTATCATACATTGTGTTAAAGATAAAAATACAGAGGATCATCTTATGAGTTAATAACCATGATTATTTACAAGTAAACTAATTCTTTTGTTCTAAAAAATTCAGTCATTAACTCAACATGCATATGCTATATACGGCATACATCTCCTCTTTCAAGGTCAAGGTTAACGAGTTTATCTTATTATTCATTGATCAAAAGCATGGCATGAACAGAGAAAGATTTCTAATGAATCATTTTCCAATCAGGTAAATGAAAGAAACAACAATTGAGTGGATATATTCATATTTATGAATTTAAGGTAAAGCTTTCTGTCTAAAAGAGAAGAATTAGACAAATAACTAGCAAAGTCCTTACCAAAATGGAAAGGAAAAAAAAGGCAGCAATAAGATAAGTCTAGGTTAAAGATGACTCCGTGTGGATAAATTAAATAGTCAAAGTAAGAAAAACTACAGAGTACAGGAGCACTCCTTCCAAGTTTAAAAAGTGGGCACAATGCAAGGGCCAAAGGAAAGAATAAGTTTATGTTAACTAATGACTCTACTCTTCAAAAACCAGGAGAAGCCTGACAGCATTCGTATATTTATGAAGGAAGACCAGTTAAAGCCACCACCTAGCTTACACAGACTCAGATACGGAAATCCGACATGGGTATGGATTCAAATGAATTGACATTTGATTGTTTTTTTCCCCAGAAGGAGCATAGGAAGTCATCAAAAAAAGGGTCCTAACTTAGGGCATAGGTAAGAGGACACAATGGGCCTTGAAGGTATAAATATAATGTATGTAATATAGCATATATAATATAAAATACTAAATGTAAATAGTATATAAGGCATATAATGTTTATATCTTAAGGACCATTGTGAAAATGCCTAACAATTTAAGGGTATTTTGAAATTTTTAAAAAATTGGGTGGTTTTTCAAAATCACATAAACTTAATCAGTTGTTGCACTACTCCATTTGCCACCTCCATTTCCCCACAATTGCAAGGACTCCTTCCTCTTCATTTCCTAATACATGAGCAAGACACCTCCCCGTGCGATTGTTAAACTCCCCTCCCTCCCACATGTTAGTTCATCAAACTTCCTTTCCTCCCCACATGACACAAGCATCCTACAAAGCCCTAGATAGGCTTCCCCTACGTATTTGTCTTCTTCCTTTTCCTCCTGCAGACAATTTGCTTGACCTCTTTGTTCATATCCATACCCAAGTTGGTGTCATGTCAACATATGTATGGGAAGTGTGTATGTCAAGTTTGAGAAATAGAGGCCACCAATACAAATTGGTGAAGGGATTTTGGTGAGTTAGCCATCAAGCTAGTACAAAAGTCATTGAAGATTAAGCAAGTGGAACATACGAGTATAATTGTATTTACAATAAGCATTGCGATGAGACTAGAAAAGCTTCCAATATGTATGTGAATCAAAAAGATGTTAAAGCAGCCATTTAGAGAAGAGAATTTCAACAAAAAAAATCATCAAATCCCTGGAGATAAGCAATGAAGACTTTAGATAAACATGTAATGATATTCAATCAACGCAATTAAGTCTACCAAGAAAGTTTAGTGGACCTATATATGTTTACATAAGGATACCAAGTAAGAAGCCATCACCAATGGAGCAGAATCCCTCCAAATAGTTTACACTGACTGTACCTTTAGATACATTGTTATGAAATCAACTGGTATTGAAGTTTCTTTTCTCTGCACTCATCTTTACCTTCTTCAAGTTTGTGAAATTTCATGTAACAAATCAGTAATTATAACTTCACATGTATTCATTCCTCTATTTTGTGATTCTGGAAAATAAAGAAAACATTGCAAATGTATATAAAAAATTGTAGCTGATATTTGATAACACAAATTACCAGCTTTGACATTTAAGACAGCACATTCCGTAGGTCGTTCAGGGTTGACAATGTGTATCGGAATCCAAAATGGAGGATTTGTGGTTGAACTGAAACAAAACCAATAAGATGATAGCAAACAACACATGACTTGAATTAAAATAGGGCAATTCCAAAATTCTCAGACACAGAAAGATATATCAAAACATGTTAATGGCTTAGTGAAAGAACTTAAGAGCAATGGCAACTAAATACAGACTTACTTAACATGAACGTGGAAAATGTCATTGAATTAAGCTTACAATTGGGGAGATATGTCAGGTATGAATTAATGAGTAAAATAACAAAGAAACAAACTATTTTTACATTAATTTGTTGTGAAGTTACACCAATTTATATGTGCATTCTTTCAGCCACCTACTTTAAACCATTTTTATAGGTGTTGTCTAGCTTGTCCCATTTTAAAACTAAAGGTGACAGCTATAGAAGTTTTATACAACTTACAATTGATACCAAGATGTTTATTGTCACATAGTTTTAAATCTACCTATCCAGGTTTATTTTTTTCATGATGAGAAACAACAGTAGCCAAAAGAGAAAAAATATGTAAAGTCTGTTAAAGAAAAGAATAGCATACTGATCTTACTAAGATAATAGTGGTAAGGACTATGTATTAACTACCAGCTGAGCAGTGTCATGGAAAGGAACTCAAATCCTCTGTCCCCAAAAGTCCGTGTCCCCGTGTCCCCTTCTTGATCGGATGGGCTAAATCACATCACAAATGTATTGCATAGATCTCGAGGATGTGTGACCCGTCCGATTGAAAAGGGGACACGGGGACAGAGACTTTTGGGGACAGATGATTTGAGTTCCATGGAAAGAGCCCATTTCAAGGGGTGTACATACATACTAGGATACAATGAGAGTAGGTATATTCACCATTCTATCAATGACAAATATCATAACCAAATGAAACCCTGATGAGCTATGTAACTGGAATCGCCATAGCTTTAATGGAAATCCACAAAAACAAGAATGAAAAATTTTCTATGCTCTTCAACCAATTAGTACAGAATCTAGAAACTCAATGCACAAACTTCATTCTAAAGAATGTTACAGGGGATAGAAGCACTAACTATAACAAGTTTTTTTTTCGAGTACCATCTTTGCAAATGATGTGCTAATTGATGAATATGCAAAAAAAAAAAAAAAAAAGTTTCAACTCAGCTGGATTGTGAAAAGAAAATTTAGAAAATAAAGATTTAAAACTAAAAATGAATATTCAAAATGTAACTTTAATAGAAAGAAAAAATAGAGGATAATTAACATGGATGGATATTTCAGATTTGTTTTTCAACAAAAAGATTCTGATGAGATATCATTAGTAGGATAAAATGATGGACTCTTGTAATCATTGGGTGACCCTATTGCCAAAAATTTAATAAGATTATGGTTCAACCTGTCATATTTTTGGTAAATTGTAGAAAAAGTTAATTAAATATAAAAAGAATACTAAAATAGATGTGGGCAGCTCAAAAGTTGAAGTCAAACATACAATTGTCTAGGAGAGTAGGTGTAGCTCTACTAGTTAACAAAAAAGCTTCTATAGTTTGAAAGAAAAACTATAATTGAAAATACTAGCAAACTTCACCATCGCTAGCTTTACATGATGATCAGTATCTAGGATAGCAAATCTTCCATAGGTGATTTTTATGCTAAAGGCCACCGTCTTGAAAAGCAAGCAATTCAAACAAGTTCATAATGGGAAAAATAACAAACTTGGAAGTCTAAATTGTAAGTGAAAAAGGAAAAAAAGAAAGATAATAGCTTCTTTGAGAAATGTTGACCTTGGTATTCTAGCGCATGTCTCTGATGCGCATGCAATAGCATTCAGCTTACTGCACCAAGCAACTGCACTGCCCAACAAAATTAGTAGAAACGCTAAAACTTCAGGCGTTTGGTACGGCTTTCATGACAGAACTCAATAGATTAAAAAAAATAAAAAGGTTCAGTCATATTAAGAATAAAAGCAGAAACATTCTAGCGGTAACTGTTTAAAAAAAAACAATATCGACACGTATACAGTGAGAATCATTCTACCCCCGAATCAAGAGAGGAGAACCTGAAGTTGCGGCAGAGATCAGGGGCGTTCATCTTATGCCGAAGGCTGGACGATGGCTGCTTGAGCCGGATTCGGAAAACAGTTGCGAGCGCCGGAGAGGGTGCGTCTCCGACATTCATGGGGCGATCTCCCTCCTCGGCCTTGTTGTCTACTCCTCTCTCGGCCTCGACGACCGCATCTCCCTCCGGGGCCCTACCCTCTCGAGATGCGCCATCGTTGGCGGCGGTCAGGCCGGAATCCGGCGAGGCGTCCTTCGGGGAAGGGGTTGGAGCGGGGATGGTCATGCGGGGTTACCTGAGCAATTAGGTCACTTGCTAGATCGACGGGTAGGAAAAAGAGGAGAAAGTCTGGGGGCGTGAGGTGTACGTCGATGACCGGCGGCTGTGAGGGCGGCAACGCCTCCAATTCCACACAATTTCTGCGGCGAGTCACATTTTATACTAAAAAAAACTCCTACTTTTCATAAATTTCAACTTTGCAAATTTGTCTTTTGGTCAAAAGTCCGAAAAGTCTCTCATTTTCGTAAATGACCCGTTAGCCGTTAGCTCGCTACCTAAGAAAACAAAAACAAAAACCTATTATTTGAAATTTCAAAAAAAATAATTGAACTGTCATATAATTATAGTAGTTACAATACCGTAGCTATTATCATTAAAAAATAACTCATAATAGGGCTAACGACGGATTTATTTTTCAACTGTTAATCACCGACGAAATCATGATTCGGTTCGAAATCAATGACATGATTCCATCGAAAATCAACGATGGGCTCTTGATTCCGTCAATGGTTAACGATGGAAAATGATATCTCATCGTTGCCCCGTCGGTAAATCAAAGGCAGGATCAAATTCATGTCTTTGATCAACGACGGGATTGAGTCTCGTCGTTGGTTTCTGACAGAATCGACGATTTCATCATTGCCTAACAACAGAAATGTCATTCCGTCAGTATAGTCGAGCTCAAACATAGGGATAGAACCCTAATTTGATCTCGTGCTCGTGTCTTTACTTTCCTTCGATCATCGGTGGCGATTGGCGATCATCAACATCCTCCTCTTCCTCTTGCGTGAGAACTCATCTCCGACAACTAGGTACTTCAGACAACAACCTTCTCCTCTTCCATATCATCGCCGAAGCTTGGTTGGTCACGGCCAAGCTGCTCGCGATCCCCTAGCCACGAGCTTGGCCTGTTGTAGCTAAGCAGCTTGCGACTCCCTAACATGAGTTTGGTTGGCCACCGTAGTAGGGTCGATGCGCATCAAGAGAAAGGGGTGAATCTCAATCCGTTAGTTCTCTCAATTCCACTCTTTCTTTTGTTCTTTCTATCAAAGTGTTAGTTGCAGCGAAATATAATAGAAGACTTAAATGAAATAATAATTATGGGATTTACTTGGTTCCCTACCCCTCATGTCAATACTGTTGATGCAGTTTATGCTAATAATCAAATTCAGGATTTGATGTACAATAAAAAGGTTAAAGTTAAATGTTATGTGTTCTAATCTGTTTACCAAGTGTGAATGATTGAAAAAGTTGATGGATCCAAAGGACCAAACATCAAGCTGAAGTCCAGTCGGGTCAAGAAGGACCAGATGACTGATAGAAAGTCTAGTTGGATCAGAAAGGACTAGATAGTTAACAGGAAGTCCAATTGGATTCGTGGGACCTGACAATTGGCTGAAGACCAGATGGGGCATTGACAGGAAGACATGGTGGGTCAAAAGATTAGAGTTGAGTAAGTCCACAAATGGTAAGTAGAGGTAAGCAACTGGATGGAGTTACAAACAGGAGGATCCACTATGAATATATCCAAACGACTTCGAAGGCAGTTTGAAGATCATTTACACCTTTGTGAATTTTACCCACAACAGTTAGCTAGACCGTAATATGGGAGTAGAGAAAGCATGGTGGGTTCACAGAATGATGATTATCTATGTTAGATGTAGATCATGTAGTGTATAAGGAATCCCAAATCGTTTAGACTTTTTGAGATACTAGAATGGATTAGTATAGGAGTGCACTGCTTAGTTGTTACCTTAGATGAGGATTAGGAGATGACAATAGGTCGGGTTCGTGTAGGATTCTATATCCTCCATCCTCATACCCATCAGATATATGATATCCGATGGGTATATATCTATATCCATTAAATAATTGGATATCTTTTATACTTATAAATTTTCTTCTTTCTATCACACTATTATCATTCAATAAAAATATATTAAAATTTAATATATATATATATATATATATACCAATCTGATATGCTGTGGGACGTCCCGCATGCGCGCCCTCTCTGCATGGGGGGCGCCTCC
>JBAMIB010347680.1:0-11054 GCA_037177415.1 Kaempferia rotunda | reverse complement strand
ACACTTGCAAACTCAACTTACGTGGTGGACGTACCTTGTTTCTGCATGATGTCCTTTATACTCCTAAGATTTGATGAATTCTTGTTTCTATAACTAGTCTTCTTTGTTTGGGTTATTATCTAAACTTTTATAGTCGTTACGGGGAACGTTGAATTAACTCTGTGTTAATTGGATATGGTTATGTGACAAATGGTTTCTTGGTTCTTGATATAGAACCAAATTATAAGTTTGGAAATGATGGTTATTTTTCAAACATTGCTCTTACTAGTGATGCTGATATTAATGATGATGTTTGACTTGCTAGACTAGAACATATAGGATAAGAATGAATGAATAGATTAGCAAAAGAGGGCCTTTTGGGCTATTATGCTAAAGTTAACTTGTCAGTATGTGAGCATTATCGTGCTGGAAAAGCAACTAGGAAACCATTTGGTAAGACTATTAGAGCTGAATCATCATTGCAATTAATTCATTCAGATATTTGTGGTCTAATAAATGTGAAGACTGGAACTGGAAGTTCTTATTTCATTACATTTATAGATGACTTCACACATTTTGGTCATATATATTTGATCTCTCATAAGTCTGAGGCATTGGATTTCTTTAATCGTTATTTGAAAGAAATTGATAATCAATTAGAACGTAAGGTTAAAACCTTATGCACTGACTGTAGGGGTGAGTATTTGTCTAATCAGTCCAAGACAATGTGTAATGAAAAATGGATTATTAGACAGCTAACTATTCCAATTTCCTATTGGGGAGATGCATTATTAGCTGTAACCTATATACTTAATCGAGTGCCTTTCAAATTTGTTCCATCCACCCCATATGAACGTTGGACAGGCAGAAAACCAGATTTAAGTAATCTGAGACACTCGGGGTCAGCTGCCTACGTTCATGATAAGACTCACAAATATGGCAAATTTGGACCCAAAGGTAAGAAGTGTATCTTTATAAGGTATTCTGAGACTTCTAAAGGTTATGTCTTTATTGGTGAGCAACAAGATGGAACCATCTCTGAAATATAGTCAAGAGATGTTACTTTTCTCAAAACTGAGTTCCCAACGTGAGATGATGTTGATAAGGTTGTTCCTTTATTTGCAATAGAGGAGGAGGATAATGTTCCTTTATCAACCAATCAGGTGTCAAGAGAGATGCATGAATCTAGTCAACCCAGTGGGAGTAATTTGCCTAGTCATGAGTTGACCTCTCAACAACCCATCTTACGACGAAGTGTTCGCAAGATTAAACCTCGAAAATGGTTTGATGTTGAGAAGGAGGAATGACAATCGCAGTTGACGACGATGAACATTGAATGGTTAAGGAAGCTTTGAAAGGTCATGATTCATGAATATTATCAGTTATAAACCGATGAATGCTTCCTCTATATAATTTTGTGTCCAAGAGCAAAGCAAATCATCCGAAAAAGGTTAACGAAGGTTGAGAGCAAGGAGAACATCCATCGGAGAGGGATTAGATTTGTGATATTTCTGGGAGGGTTCCATTGTGGAGATCTTCCCGGCGGCAGCGAGCGTTTCATGGAGCAGCAAGTTCTTCTCCAATCTTCTTCTCCGAGCAGCTGACGGCAAGATTTCACTGATCTACTTCTCCGAGCAACACTGTAAGTCTGTATTTTGTTTTGTACGAAGTCACTTAATATCTACAGTATCTACATGCGAAATGTTTATATTCAAACTGAAATAATCCCTTCTAGGTTCCATAGATCCAGTGCAAAATACTCGTGCAACAATCTAACCTTATCGTGTATAAGCCACAAATATATTACCATGAGAAAAGAACTGAAATTAGCACAGCTATGAAGACTAGTGGTGACTGTAAAATATCACTCTGTTCACTTGTAAAGAAGCTATACTATTTTACTACACTACACTATCCTTTAGAACCAATCCATTGTAGTATTCCTCTCTACACACAGATCTTGTCACACTACTACTAGACAGCTCACCTTGGACAGTGATTACTAACTTCCCCTAGCAAGTACTTCATTTTCGGAGTGTAGAAACATTTTTCAAGTTTGATGATGAAAAGGCAAAACATGAGATAAGATTTAAAATTTCAATATTAGAACTCCGGCAAGTTTACTTATTACAGGGAACTCGATTGGTGAGGGGACAGGAGATTGAATAGCAGCACTTGCATGAGCCCGTGACATTTGTATCCTTCATAACACATTCATTTTATTTTATACAACTATGGAAAATGAAAATAAAAATGCAAGATGTAGAATTTCCTTCTACTTTCGATGACACAAGGAAAAACTTATTGTTCAATCCATGGATCAAACTATAACTAGATTGGAACAGAGGTGAATAATAATGACCTCCTGTTTACCTTCTCCTTTTCTTCTATTTATATACCTTTATGTTTTAAGTTAATCAAGTGTAGACTACAGGTCATATTTGAGTCTGGTTAAAGGGAGGATTCAATTTGTTTTGATCGATGAGGATGTGTATTCTGCTGACCAACGAGTGGTACGAGCCAGGGATCACCTGTGCTACATACACCTCTCATCTTCTCTCTTTCCTCTCCTCCTTCCTCTTCCCTCCCCTCCGTCAATATAGCATGCCAGCACAATTAATTTATGCCGACTTGCACCTTGTGTAGTACCAGTTGGGAACGAAATTAATATCTTAAACCTTGAAGAATATGTCATACTGTAAATAGAAAAGCTGATATTGAATAAAAGAATTTTAGAATTACATCTCAAGTAAGTAGATTTTTTCCTATAAAAAAATGTGTAAAAAAGTAGATGTGAAACATCTACATGCAGAAACATGTACTCACACTGAAAGTTTTTTGTGAGAGAATAAAGCAATTCTGCTCCTTCCATCCGGTAGTTCTAAGTCAACCTGTAGACTAAATAAAAGTTTGATAGGAAAAAATGTTACCAATTAACATGAAACTGACGTGTTGTTGTATCATTAAATGCTAACCCTCATTGATACTCGCTCTCCTGCAATGCCATCAATAGCTCGCACCAACGGGTCAAATATCTGAACTAGCTGTTGGACTTTGCTTCTATCTCTTAGTGTTTCCTGCAGATGTAGTGAGTTAAATGAAAAGGGCACCTTTGTTTGCTATCGTATGGCTTTGAACTTATTCCTAATTTCCTGTTACCAAATCAAATGCTACAGTAAAAATTTAATACCATCTATTAACAATCAATTGATTTTTGCAAAGGTCCATTTCAATGGTCATGCATATTGGTGAATACCAAAAAGAACCAATGCTGCAAGGATTATTGACAAAATGAAAGACCCGGAGCAAGCAACCCTGTTCATGCATACATATTGACTTCTCATTGGAGTCGGTCATAATGAGGTATAAAAGCTCCTAGCCTCTATAATTTTTCCAAACATTTGGGGTTTTTTTGGATTTATGTTCTTGATGGAAATTTTATAGACTAACTTTGAGGCTCTTGATTGTTGCAACCTCTATTGTGGTTAGCAACCAGCTTTTCCTTGTTCTTTAACTTTACACTTCCCAGTGCTCACTGCTATCCTTTTTTTTAACAACAAATACCTACACATTTAGGCATATGAATATTATTTGCAAATATTATACTTTTAAGTCAGTTAACTGTGAATATGCCAATGTCATGGTCAAATGGCTATCATGGATGTTATTTGTACATTCCTAAATGAGAGAATTGACCAATTACTTTATTAAGCAAGTGGTTCAAAATTCTGAAAATCAAAGGGAGTTCACCAATCTGACAGCTCACATCTCTTCATGCCGACTAAACTAGGGTGCCATAATCTCTCCTACAGGTTTGACATCTCATCAAGACCTAAAATGCAATTAACATCCAAGGATCATACCAAATTGGTGGCATTTTTCAGCCAATTGATGACTTTGGCCATCACACATATGATACATATTTCAAAAACTCATCATGCTTACGATTATCTTTGCTCTATTACAAAAACACAATAATTTGTTATGCCCAAATATTGACCCAAATTGCTTAAGCGCCAACTAATAGTGATTCACCCATTGAATCCACAACTCTCTATGTGAGACTTCACTTACTTAGGGTACCACATGCAAAGTTGAAGAAATTACAAGGATGCCATTGGTGGATAAGAAGGTTTGCAGTTTAACTTTAAAACAATGTCACAAGACAATGGAAGTCATAGCATGTTCAAAGACTGAAGAACTTACAACAGGAACAAAGTTTACAATCGCTTGCATTCCCCAATTCCAGAAGAAGGGAGATGTACCGAATCGGGCACTTACAGTTGGTACACCCAAAATATCATAAGCACTCCTAACCTCAGGCAAGTTCCTGAAAACATATTCCAGAATGATAAGGTCAGACATTTAATTGTTTTTGATCAATGCCCTATGCCCCTATGTGTGCAAATGTCAAATGAACACAGGAAACTGTTTTCCTATCTCTATCAATAAGTGACAATGAGAATGCAATTGAAAAAACTGTTGAGTAAAACAAGTGAGAAATATGTGCTAATGAACTAATTAAATATGTTAAAGACCTATTTGTAAATACCACGTATTAGAAGGTGTAAATTGTAAATGGACTATCTTGGCTAGGTCAAGCGCAAAGATGTAAGTATATGCCAATGGACTATGGCCTTTAGCAACATGTGAACTTATCTAGAACAAATAACTAGTGATTCAACCGAATTGGGGGCATGCTCTAATAGGGTTGATGAAGTTGTATTGTAACAGTCAAATTACTATGTACATAGCTTCTAGCTAGTATTTACTAGAGGATAGAATGCATAAAGTGATTGTCACTTCATCAAAAAAGAAGGTACAATTCAATGAAATTACCAACTCGAATGATCAATTAACAAACTTGTTCACTGAATACTTAATCTAAGTGATCTTAAATTTGAATATATCCATAAAAATTAGATTTTTTACAATCTTGAGAGAGAGCGTAAGATCTAGATGTATATGATTTAATTGTAAATACCAAATATTAGGAGGGGTAATTGCAGAGTTACAATAATGAATACAAATAAATGTTCAAGGGGCTACCTAGGGTATCAAAGCCTAATAATTCCCTCATTAATTTCTTCAATATAATGTAAATACAATATAAACCCATAAAAAAGTAAATTTTTAGGAACATGGCTATTCAGAGCTCAAAGCTCTGGGATAAGATTACATATACTGATCCAACATTAATTAAAATGTTCAACCAGATATGTTATATAGCAGAATCAGTAGCATAATATCTGCCATCAACTAAATCTATTTAAAGAAAGTAAACATCAGAATTATTAATATAACATGTGCCAACAACTAAATGAACTTACAGTAAGTAGACATCCCTTTTTCCTATCCCTTTCCCAAAGTCAATGTTGAGAGCTCCACTATATGGTTTCATCTTAATCATCTCACCTTATTTCAATAAACATCCATCTCAGTTATTGATCTTTACATAATCCGAAAAAAGTATATGAGCGTTAATATACTAACCTTTGTTATAAGCAATAACATTTTCTCCAAGTAGCAAAAAGCTTGTTGCCAATATCGTTGGACCAGCACCTCCTGAACCTGCAGTGTAGTAAAAAAATCTAAAGGCATAGATTAGTTGTGCTGATTCTAAACCAGTTCAATTGAAGAATTAGATTCTAGCATGTATGCAGAAGACCATGAGTGCAAAGGGATAGTGCAAAATACCATAATGATATAACAAATAAGGGAATGTTAATCAATATTTTCCCATCTTTATTTATGTTTTTCCATTGATGGAGCAAAACTCAATTTAGCTGGGGATCACGTTTCTTATACTATTAATCTAGGACACACTAATCGATGTGGTAGTACTGGTAAATGGATATCTATGGAAAGTACAAAAAAATCTAAAAAAAATTGTGGATAAGTTAAAGGACGACAGCATCTTGATAATGTCGATCATTTAGGGATCAAATCATCAAATAAATTTTGGAATTTGGTTTATTTTAAATAAAGTCCTAATATAATCACAACACAAATAAGAGAATGACCATCTATTTGGGCAAGATAAGTGGCCCACGACACTTCTCTGACTGAAAGGGGAAAGCAGAAGTATCACCATTATACATTGGTCAAAATTAACTTGTATGTTCACTAGGAAAAGAAGCAGAGCACAGAAGAATAAACATAAAATAAAATATGGAGAAAAAGCAAGTCCTCCAGCGCAGATGCTCCATGAGCAGAACTGCAAAGGGGAAGTACCCATTAATATGCGGTAATTTGGTTCTCACCAAATCTAGTTCATCAATGTTGTATAGGATCAAGATTACAATTTGCCAGGGCAGAGAATTGGAATTGGGATTGCTTAAGTTAATCAATTATGAAACATGAAGTGATTACCTGGGATAATAGGAGAACTTGAAATTGTCACAATATGGTTTCTCTCTCTTGCTACTTCTTTTGAAACAAATAAAAATCACTGCAAGTCTTGAAGCTATAAGTTTATGATATAACATATAATTCCTCATTTCCTTGTTTTTGTAATTTAGAACTTGGGTCTTGGAATAGTGGGGAATTTTATATGAAAAAGGACAATTTACCAAAACTTGCTAAAGAAATACCATACGGAGAGTAGTTATTCTTCATAGGAAGATTGCCTAGGAGTCCAACTAGTACTTCCCATGATAAGCAGATAGACTCCAAACTATCACTTATAAGGAGGTGACGGGAATACTAACCTCAGCCTCTCTGGTTCACCAGCATCTTCAGATTTGACAGAGCGCACTAACTCAGCAGCCATAACTGTTAGCCCAACATTGAACATCAGTATAACTACATTAGTATAGTATCATGAATCACAAGTCAATCGCTAGAATTCAATTAGTGAGAAACTGGACAATATTATCATTATCAAGTTGATCAAGTATACTTCTCAAAACTATAGGAGGGTCAATACACAACACCTTAGCAGCCCTACTGAAGTTGACATTATTGTCGATGTACATGAACTTGATAACTAGGACTAATTTCTTAAATTACGCTATTGGTAGGCAACGCGTGGTTGGCATAGATGAATAAATAATTTCTGAAACATCAGAATAATTTATTAGAGTATACTATCTTCAGGGAACATATGCACTTAGCATATTACAATATACCATAGATGCACAAATAGTTTATCAAACATCCCTATTTGATTGCAGCAAATGGGAACTTGGTGATGTTAATCAGTGTCTTATCTGGTTAATTCACATCATCGTCATGCCATACTGCTCATTGAACAATAGGACCCAAGACTTCATCTCCACCACCTCCTCATTGAGGTTTTAGATGTCCTCAAATTGGATAGGTGTGAACTGCCATGATTGTGGATTTTTGTAGATATACTCCAATAATGGATGCCTTTGGGCGCATATGAAGGGTTGAGTGGAAGTGATACCACAAAGAGATGGTCTTATCAATTTAAATCTTCTTTGTTGTGTGACACCACCAATCCTCATCTACTTATGGCTTTCAGATAGGTAGGTCCCAAGGTTCACTACATGTACACGCGTTGTTCCTATTGCAATGAGGAATCTACAAAGACAACAAACTGGGATAAAGAATGATATTCAATTTATGGAGGTTGATGTCAATCGAACACCAGGGACTTCTTGTTAGGAATTTATATAGAGAATAAAGTGTATCCATCAATGTTGGTGATTATTCATGCAAACCACAAAGCAAGATTACCAGCCAGTTGCATGTCTCATTTGTCTGTTGGGATATAGTTATATAATTTTTAAACTAGTCAAGCTTAATTATCATATATTGAAACATAATCAACATAAAAAACAATGAATAGTGTAATTCCTAATTATAGGGATTTCTCCAAAAGAGAACTTAATTATGAGAAGCCCTATAAATCAAGCCTCCACTAAGCATGAGCAGGGCAATATAGCTTTTTTACCTAAACTGATATGTGCACTATATTTGAAATGAATGAACTTCAAAGTTCAAAGATCAGAAAAATTCTGGAATATAAAGTAAGACCATTGCTCACTCCTGGGTAAATTCCACCAGTTGTAACAGCTGGAATGCCTGCAGCTAATGCTTTTGAATGGAAAGATTTTGTTCTCTGGGCATAGTTTGTATCATCACATACATCAAGATATGCTGTCTGTAAAGGAGAACGAATTTCAAGATTAGTCTGGACCAACTTGGTTTCTAAAATAGAATAACATTTAACAAAAAGAAGAAATACAATTAACACAGCAATCCAAGAAAGAGATATACAAACAGAATCACCTTTGTAGATATTGCAACTTCTAAGACTGTGCACTTCTCTGCTTGTTGAAAGGGTCCAGCTGCATGGACCACCAGTTCGGCTCCTGCATCCAACACCAGACACTTACATTTCAATATTTGAATGACACTAAATTTACAATCACTGAATATAAAACTTAACACCAGACAACTCGGTTTTATAATTTGTGGAGCTGAACATTTCATAAAGCTATGAAGCTACTATTTTTGAGAAATAGAACAATTAATGGATATTAAAAAAAATAAGGAACACAATTTCTTGAGAGGAAAAAAATGAGCAAGCCAGATTACAAACCTTCTAATGTTGCCTCCAACATACTTGTGTTCTCTATGTCAATTTCAACAAACCTTGCATTCTCGCCAAGTTTAGATACTAGTGCAGCACCTTTCTCCCTTGAAAAAATGAAAACCCTTGGCATAAAACCCAACACATACACTTGAAAAAAGTATAAAACTACAAATGCATTCAGTTCATGCGCATGACCAAAAAAATGCACCGGTTTATTTACACCACAGAAGATCTTAACTTGATGCATATATGTTGTCATGGACCTCATGGTCATTAAATCCAAAGTCCAAGTTCAACTAATAGCTCAAAAGCATCCCTGATTGGCAATATATGTAGTCCAATGGTGGCTCTTCCACCACACAAACAATCATTTCTAAACCCTGTTAGCTAGTCAGGTACAGTTGGTAAAGCAGAATTTTTCTACTCCTTATTGATGTGGTGATAATCGATGAAGTTATATTGCAAATACATATATGAGGGATAATGATAGGAATGTGGAGAAGGCAGAGCAAATGTAAGAAATAAAATTTGGTCCATCTGTTCCACCACTCTTCTCCTTTACCCGGATAATTTTTTATGAAAGAAATTAGCAGCGGAGGAATGATTGTTTTTCTTTTATAGCTTGATTGATCAAGAACAGTCGAAGACATACATGAAAAATGTATCTTACAATGAGAATCGCATTGGATAATAGTTCAACTAAATATAACAAATTTCTACCAAAACTAGGTTAAAGACGAACAAGGAATGGCAAAGAACAAAGCAAGCAGATTAAGTTGAAAAACAAGAAAGACACAATGGCAGACCTGTTCCTTCCAGCTATAATCAGGTGGAGAGAGGGGCAGAGCTTAGATAGGGCAATGGCGGTGGAACCACCAACCCTCCCGGTTCCGCCCAATATAACTACGCGGGGACTCTCACCCTTCCCGCTGCATTTCGGGGGAGCGGTAGACATGGACCACGCGAGGGCAGCTCGCGCCATGGCTAGGTTTTCGCCGCAAGCAGCAGCATCACCGGTAGCGGCAGCTAAATCTTCGGTATCCGGCTAAACTACCGCAACGTGGCAGCTCTGTTGCCTCTTGGGCGTGCCGTTATCCACAGCAGTAAGAGCTAAAATACCAAGAATTTAGATTATTATTTTAAAAAATATTATATTTTATTTTCTAAAAAAAATAAATTGCAGCAAAAGTCATACGATCAGTTCGAGCGCACGCACAACTGGCGCCCACTGGAATAATACTATCATATGCCAGCTAACTCATCCATTTGGTAAAAAATAAATGAATATATTATATTTTTAAAATTTTATGCTAAAAAATATTAATTAACTTTCATGTAGATATTTAGAAATTAAGCTTTAGTAAAACATCCTTCTTCGACAAAAATATAAGATAATTTGCTTCGGTAAACAAATATCCCCCTTCTCCTCCCACTTTATAATTGCCAATTGTGGTTTTTCAATTTATGACCAGGTAGGACTGTTAGGATGACATTTCAACTTCTATGATAATGAATATTGATTGGATGTATAAGGCGGTCCCCGAGATCAGGTCAGAATTAAGAAGGCCGGCTGAGGTGGCAGTTAAAGTCAAGGTGAGTGCAGCTTTGGGAGGCGGAGAAGACGAGCCAACAGAGCGGTTCAACCAAACGAGTCAGCCGAGTAGATCTACTAAATGAGTCAGCAAAGCAGAACCATCGTCCAATCGACACCCCAACAGTTCGACCAAACAAGCTTGCTGAGCGAAACCATTGACCGATCGACACCCTCCAAGCCATCCCGGCCATGGCCCGAGCGGTTGGGACCGAAGAGCCAACATCACCTTTATAGTTGACCGATCGAATAACAGATTTGTAGCCATTTGATCAAAAGATAAGTCAATAGAAAAATTGAGTTCTTAGAGAAGTCGAGTTTACCCCTACGACTGATTTGAGTTTGACCAGGAACGAAGTTCGGTCAAACAAAGGAGATGACTCGGTCAGTTTATTAGTGAAGCTAGTCGAGGGTCCCTTGTTCTAACAGCCTAGGGTACCTCTTTTGTCGTCTAGCATAACTATCATCAGATGATCAAATATTAGAAGATATGCTCTACGCATTATGTATGGTATAAACTTTCAGCTTACCAAATACAGAAGTGGAAGAAATAATTGAGGAAAATTTTCAAAATATCAGAATGATCTATACTTTCAGAAAATGCATAGAGACTGGTGCACAATGGGAAAACTCACATTGTAAAAGGGAGTCCATCCACAACCGCAGGTACACGAGACGCCTCCACAAGCTGTACCTTCATTATTGCTCTTCACCTCTTCTTCCACTGATCATCTAACTTAAACGTTGTAGACTTTTTTCTGACCCGATGTTTAACGTTTTCCACCTCCTTTTATCTGTTTTTGACATGCAAGGCCTCCCCGTACCGAGCTTTTCTCTCTCAAGGTCTCTGAAGAATCAACATGATCCGTGAAACATCGACTCCATATGTTCATCCTCTCTGCTCTCCAGCATGATCAA
>JBAMIB010347360.1:0-11058 GCA_037177415.1 Kaempferia rotunda | reverse complement strand
TATATTTTTTGTTTAGGCCTTGTTTTTTAATCTTATTGTAAACTGTATTATTTGTCATTTAATTATGGTTAAACTTAGAGTTCTAAATGAATTAAACGTTCGTGAATAAGTTTGGTGTTCGACTCAATAAGAGATTATTTATGTTCGTTCAATATACACAATATCAATTAAACAAATAAGCTTGAACAGCTCGTTAAACTAAACAAATAAGCTTGAACAGCTCATTAAACTAAACAAATAAGCATGAACACATATATATTCAGCTTGTTAACGTTCGTGAACAGCGTCAGCATTCGTGAACCATGTTTATTAATAAAATTCTTATAAACATGTTAAATAAATAAAAAATTAATTAATTAAATAAATAAGTTTAAATTATCAAGCTCAATAACCAATCAAACAAAAAAATCTTAAATAATCGATAACATCTAAACAAACCAAACTCAGACCAAGCTCGAACCAAGCTCAAGTCAAACTTGAATTGAGAGCTCGATAACATCAAAATAAACCAAGCTCAAGTTAAACTTTAAACAAGCTCAAACTCATAAAAAATAAATCAAATCAAACTTAAACAATCATTTCAAAGCCTTGATTTATTTTAAGCTCAGCTCGGCTCGGCTTGATTACCTTTTCAAATAAGCTTAAATATTCTAAATCTCGGCTCGGCTTGGCACGACTTGTTTACCGCCCTGGTTAAACTTGCTCTCGCTGTTGATTAGTATTTTGATTATTAAATATATTTTTATGATATTTTTGTTTAATTTAATAAAAAAATTTACACTGATATAAAATGGGGAAAAAAAAATCCTTCTCTGACAGAGAAACCAAATGTCGTCGCTGGGATCGGGGTTAGTGCTGGAGATGGCCAAATTCGCCTCCTACCTCGCCGTCCCCGCCGCCTTCACTTTCGCCATCGCCTTCGACTCCAACACCACCCTCCACAAGCTGATGGGCTTAGTACGCTCTCGCGCTTTCTCTCTGTCGTTTTTATGAGGGATTCAAGTTGATGATGATCGTGAATTCGCATCAAACTTGCTCTTACTCCATTGTTACTATGCTCTTTTTTTTAAAAAAAAAATCCAATGAATATTTTTGATGAATTTAAGGAAACTCTAGTCTGGTGATGTCCTTATTAGAAAATTGAAACTCTAGGGTTTTGTTTTGATTCAACTAGGGTTTCTCAAGTGGAAAAAAAAAGGAGCAATTTTGATTTTGGAAAGCCGAAGACTAAACGATTTTGAGAACCATGAATCGACGACAGAGAAAGGGGTCGGAATCAATGGGGTGGAGGCATATGGACATGAAGATTCTGGACATAGTTACAGAAGCTGGTTGAAAGCTCCTACGTTCCCTGCGTCTGTGACTCTGGATTAACTTATGGTATGGGGAAAAGACCAGCATCTTGCAGAAGATTGGAATTACAGGGAAAGGGGATAAAATTACCGTTATCATTACTTTCTATAGTTGAAAATTTTCAATTATTAGTTTATTAACAAATAACAATAAATACCCCTTCCTTCTCTTAGCATACATTATATTGTTCCATTATTGTTGCACACATTGTTGTTCTAAGCAAACAAACATAGGATGGTTTTTTGTTATGAGATGTGACCATATTATTCTAGATTGAGGCTGAGCAGCCCGAACCTTGGCATATCTTTCAAACTGTACATTCGCAATTCAACTAGGGTGTTGGGTATCTCCCACGATTAAACTGGCTCCGCTCCATCACAATGGACATTCTTTTCAATTGGAACACCTAACCAAAGAAAAACTATTACAATAACTCAACCATTAAGTCAAAATGCTTATACACTACAAGAAAAACAGTGATTAATGACCGAAATTTTGGTCGCTAATCGATCACTAAATGCATTTAGCAACTGATTAGCAGTGAAAATTATCTAATGCATTTAGTGACGGAAAGATAATTCTGTCGTTGCGAGGCCGCAATCAGGTCGCGCCTGACCTTGCGACCTTGCTGCAAGGCCGCAGCCAAGGAGTGCGTGAGGAGTGAGAGAGAAGTTTGATCGGGGAAATGGGAGAGAGGAGAGAAGTTTACCTAAGGTTGCGTGTGTGAGGAGGGAGAGGATCATAGATCGGAGATCGGCCGGTGATCGCGTGAGGGAGGGGGAGATCGGAAATCCACCGGAGATCACGTGAGGGAATAGGGGGAGATCGCGTGGGGGAAGAAGGAATTTGGAAAGTATAGTCAGGAAAATTGCGAAAGTAATTTAGTGACGGAGTTTTTTTCCCGCCGTTGGAAAAAATATTTAGTGACAGTTTTTTTCCATTGGAAAAAATATTCCGTTGTTATTTTAGCCACCGAGCATCCATTCAGTCGCTAAATAAGTGACCAAACATTTATTCCGTCACTAATTCAGTCATGAATCTCCAACTTTCTTGTAGTGGCATGTCCTTGATTAACAATAGTTCGCTCACCAAGGTCTCATTAAAGCCCTCATTAGTCTTACAATCAGGGAGAATGCTTCCTTCAATAAAACCTTTTCAATTGTTAATAGTATCTGTTCAAAGTCAAGTAAAACTAGTTTGGAAAATTTGTGTAAAACAACTCAACAAGAGTGACTCAGACAGTTTCACTTGTGGTTAAGGCTGACTGCAAGATGGTCAAGCAATTGAATGAACTGGGTTAACCTTTGGTTGTTTCTGACACTCCAGGCCCTTAAAACTCCACCATCACACTATGAGAGCTTGCTATATTCGAGATTGTTGCCTTAACTTTACATAGGGCAATGCTTAAGGTATGGTTAGTGAGTAGCCATGTTGGAAGGCTGGATTTCAATCTGTTTAAAAAATTGCTAAAGCCATGGGTGAACTTGTTAGAGAGTATTGCAAAATCCAAAGTGGTATTCAGTTAAAACAATAAGTAATTTAGAGTTGTCCATATTAATCTTGTTGTGATGTGCCAAAAAAGACTCAATTACGAGGAAAAAGGTGCATTTTAAAACAGAACAAAGTGATGTAGTAGAAACATTTACTTGACTCTTGAGTTCATCTGCAAAGATTTTCATACTACAGAATAAAATTATCAAGATAAATTACTTTTGAGTTTATCTTAACTGTGCTTATCAGATCCGAGATGCCATAATGTAAGCAAAAATTTGATTTGATGATTCCATTCTTGGAAATAGTGCATTTTTTGTTTGACATTAGGAAAAACTAGTGATATTGCAGCTTTATCTCTACAATATTTTGCCAAGTTTTCTGGTTGATGGTTGCAGCCTCCATGAACGTGTACTTGAGACTATCAATCATCTATTCATTAACTGTGAATTGGTTGCTCAGAATCATCTAATCATTAACACAAGGATTATCTTATATTGTCTTAAACAGCATCATGTTATTAAACTTTTGTGTTTTTATATTTTGATGAATGCAATAGTGATTTGTTTCTGAGGTTTTATGATTGTGATTTTTTTTATGCATTAGTTACTTCTCTCTCTCTCTTCTTGACCATTTAGTGAACATAATGCAATTCACCCTCTTTACTCGTGCAGCATTCCTACGTGAATTATCCACAAGAAGCTCATCGTCCTCCATCACTCGAGGAGCTCAAGGAGATGGCTGGAGAAAACATTCGCAAGAATAACTGATGTACATGTAATATCTCAATATGTAAGTTTATGCGGATACAAATTTCACTCCTTTTCATTGAAACAGAAGGCAAAGAGCCTACGAAAATATCTTTGGAAAATAAATAATCAGTGACAGCTTTGCATATGAAAGAAATACAAAGAACATAGCAATTGCACTGTTTCTGTTAATGTATTTCTTGCTGCTGATATATCTGTCATTGTTGTGCATTATGCAATGTCCAAAATAAGTGAGCCCATGTAATTATATTCTCTGTTACAATTTGCATGGCTGGCTTGTTAAAGTAGATTTTTACAGGGTGAAGATGCAGATGCAAGGAACAAACCAGTAAATTGTATCAAATTGAAAGATTTAAGAACAAGCAGTAGGAAATAGATACTTAGCTGACTGGTTGAGTTTGATGTAATAACACTAGTGAGAAAACTACTGAATGCAGACAACAGGAAAATTGGCTGTGAGATATACAACTTCAGATTAATGCATTAATTATCCACTGTGTGTGTAGAATGGCTTGTACCTAACACACTTGTCTCATTGCTCTTTTTTTTCTTCAAATTTTTTTTTTTTGGTGTGTTCTAAAAGTCACTAGTTGAATGTCTATGCATGTCAAAAGTTAGATGTTCTTTAATCTAACTTTTGCAACATAGTCCTTTTTGAGTTTTAATGTCAACAAAGACACCCTTAGCATTAGTCAACAACAGTCACAAACTCCTTTTTTCTTTATGTGATTTTATTTTATTTTATTTTATTTTATTTTTTCATTTGGAAACGTTTTGATGATTGGCAAAGAAAATTGGAAGGGATAGCCTTTATGATAAATTCAGCCAAACTAAAACGAGAATTTTATTATAAATTCCCACAACATTTTTTCTTCACTTAAATTATTTACAATTGGTTGTTGAAAGTGATAGCTTTTCCATTATATGTCAACTAGTTGTGGCTTATCTCAAGGGTCAAATCAAATGACATGAGAATAAATCTCTACCTCATCCAAAACCCCACCACTCTAACTTTTGCTCACTTTATGACAAAATAATAAATCAATAGTAGATTAAAAAATTTTATTTTCTTTACAAAAAATAAAGAACTTTAATAAAAATATGTATTTTCCAATCATATTTGAGTGGTTTACGTTATGTACTTCTCCATTAATTATTAAACTCATGAAATTTAGAAAATCAAGTTTATGAAAATGAATAATAAAAAAACATTTTTTCTTCAAAGTAATTGTATAAACAATGCTCAAAATGACTCTATATAACACCTAAATATATATTTATTGTTTAAATTATTACTGTAAATTACTTGGAAAGAGTATTTTAATAGTAAAATAAAAACATTGTGGGCATTTTGTTTTTGTGTTTTTGGTTTTGATTTCTGCTTGTAATTTGCAACACGAAACAGCCTTTGCTCTGCAGCAAAACAGCACGCTGTTTTACCAAGAAATGCGGCCCCGGCACCAAAATTAAGCGTTGCAATCTGTGTTCCGATTCCTTTCTTCCATTTCGCTCGATCTAATTTGGGTTGGCAACGCAGGAACTCGCAAAAAGATCCAATCTTTTCGTCTCCGTCGCTGCGAACCAGGCTGCTCATCTTGTTTCTCCCCCCAAAATCCTGGCTTTCGAGGTTTGTCTGCTAAAAATTCCTCACTGCAATGTGATTCCATGTTGTTTCTCATTAAAGAGTGTTGTATGTATGCATTTATTTATTTATTTGCCCCTTTTGTTCCGTCAGAGTATGCTCGCAGCTGCTAAAAAATGTTTTCTTTGGTTGGTTTATCGGTTTCTTCTGGTAGTTGAGTGCTAGGTTACACAACCTTCTCCTGCTTTGGTGGATTTCTAGTGGAGTTCCAGGTGAATGGTTTTTGGTCCTTGATCGATAGTTGTTGATGTTGTTGCTTTGTTCTCTTATTTGTTCTTCAAGTAGGTTTTTACTCCCTTTGTTCAACTCTCTCAAGGGTTCATTTCTTAGAGAGTAAAGATGTTAATATTTAACTGTCAGATCTGTTGCTTAGAGAGTTTTCTTTCTTTTTTAAATATTACACTTTTTAGAAATGAAACAAACTGATACATTATATTTACTTTCCATCAGGTTAAGAAAGAAAAAAAAACATGTTTCTCAAAACATAGTTGAGCAAGATTGAAGATTTTGAAGGAATAGTTAATTTTGTTGTTTGCTACTTTGTGATTGATCAACCTTGATCCATCAAGTTTGAGTATATGGAGTTCAAAGAAGGGGATAGAGTGGAGGTTTACCAAAGAAAAGGAGAGCAGTTTGGTTCTTGGTTCCCTGCTAAGGTTTCATCTGTGGATGGAGACTTTTGTACTATAAAGTATGAGCTATTTCTCACATTTGACGGGAAGCCTGTGGTAGAAACTGTCAATAAGGAGGATATTCGATCTTGCATGCCTGTTTCACTATCAAGTTGCAAAGATAGATGGATTACTAGCGACATAGTTGAGGTTTTTGATGCATTCTCTTGGAGGGTTGGGAAGATTGTGAAAGTTCTAAAAGGTGATCGTGTGGTGATCAAACTCTTTGGCTCGATACAACTTCGACAGTACTCTGTGTCTGATCTAAGAGTTCCTCAAGTTTGGCAGAAGAACCAACTGAATCTGGTTGACAAGGTAAAAGATTGATCTAAACATTCAAAAGTTGTTTTTTGTGATTTAATTTTTCTTTTTTTTTTATGTCTATTTCTTATTATTTGTCCATGTGTGATGCATGTCAAGAAATGGCACCAAAGAAGCTAGTGCTCTTCTATTTGCCGACTTATGCATTTACTTGAATGGAAATTGGATGAAAAAATAGAATCATCAACTTCTCTTATTTACTAGGAAGGAAATCAGGAGTATTAAGACCATTGACTTCCACTACTTAATTTCCATCCTAGCCTACTAGAAATGGAGGAATACTAAATTTAAGCATCTATCCTTTCAATTCCGATCTAGTAATAAAGATAAATGAAGTAGTGTGAAAATCATATAAAATATTTCATTTATCTTTCTTCTTGCACAAACTGTTTTAAAAGGTTGCATTTCGATGCATAACAGAACCTGGAGATTGGTCTATCTTGAGATACTTGTTTTCAGATGTCTGATTAATGGTTCTTTCATTTAGGCAAATAGGAAGAAGGAACTGACATGCGATTATGCACCATCTGACTTCAATTCTGCAAGAAAACAAGATTTTGGTACAAATCGGGGCATTGTAAAGCAAGACGCAAGTAATTTGAGAGTAAAACACAAGTGTGTGGGTGGCAATTCTATTGGAAATTTGAAGAGGAATCTCGACTCCTGCAGGTTTTCTTCTGCTGATCTGGATAGAATAACTGACAAGAGAAAGAAATGGAGTAGAAGAGTACTTCCCAAAGAGGATGATGGCTTTTCTTTTTCGAAAGATATAATTTCTGGGCATTTTCAGCATGTATTCAGCAGAGGCACAATTGCCAGAAATGCTATGGGAGACAGGAGCGAAGATGCGATGAACTTATTGTCAATACCTCTGACGGTCAGTGAAGAAGAAGAAGAAGATGATGAATGTTCGGTTGCAAGTTGTAGTGGTAAAGAGGCCCTGGTGCACTCTCATCAGAATGGACACTTGAAGGGTAACAAATTCACTAGTACGCATGATGCCATGTCATCATGTTCATTGAAACACATGAGAGAGTTTCAATCCGAGTACAGAGATGAATTTGCTTCTAATGTCCATGAATTAGAGCTACACGCATACCGGTCTACGGTGCAAGCCTTTCATGCATCGGGTCCTCTCAGTTGGGAGCAGGAGTCGCTTCTAACAAATCTTCGTCTCTCGCTAAACATCTCAAACGAAGAACATTTACTTCACTTGAGACATCTGCTATCTGCTTGACTTCTTTGTTCAGAAATGGTAGTTTGTAGGGAATTCCTAACCTTCTTTGAAGAACACCTCAGGAACCTTAATTTAGATAGATCTTGTCACTTGCGAAAGAGAGAATGAGGTGATTCTAGGAAAGCAAATTTTTCTACTCCTGTGGTAATTTGTAAATATTTAGGAAGACATTAGTTTTCTTGCAATAAACAAGCACAGATGATTTTTTTTTTCAACAAAGGAAATAAAAACATTTCTGTGCTACTGCTGCTGCTGCTGTTTTTTCTTCAGTTTAGTTGGATTGCGTAGTCATACAAACTAAAGTGGAAACTATGTTTGGAGTTTCAGATTACTAGTTTAGATTGTATGACGAAACTAAAGACTTTAGGGGAAGGTGATGAACTCGATAATATCCATTATAAAGATGGCAGCTTCAGTAATGAAAGAGTTCAACTACACAACACAGCACGACTGAACAAGACAAGATGGAGAAGATTCATATTCATGCCATTTCCATGCCTCCATGTTTGAGCTTTGGAAAGCCTGCAACTGCTCGATTCGACTTCGCGAACTCTGTGGACCTCCTCCTCAGTATCTGCCTCATGCCCTCAGCCACACTGACTGCAGGGTTGGCATTAGATTTAGAGCAGAAGAACGTGTGCTCCCTTATGGCTTCCTGCACTCCACCACCATTGCCGGTGCTCTTCCTCCTCCTCCTGCTACTGCTACTCGAGTCCTCATCTCTCACTGCCTCAGAGCAGAGCCCACACAGCCACTTGCCCTCAAAGGCAGCCCTCACCCTGCTTATGTATCCTTCAGTGCAGTCCTCACTCAGGCCACAGCACTCACATTTCACTGACTCAACGTCCATTGCACTGCAGTGAATGACTGGAATGTGATGATCGAGTATAAATATGCGTGGTGAAAGGATATTAATGGCAGGAGATCAGGTTGCACTGGATTTGGGGAATTGACTTTGAATGGAGAATTGTTTGATAAAGGATCTGATAACTGCTAAGTATTCAACAACTTTGACACAAACTTCTTCGCAACTTGTCGATATCTGAATGGATGAAACAAAATATCTCAACCATTAATGAGTTTACCGTCATGAGAATCAAAAGGCAAACCAGCAGATGAAGATCTAATTTCTACATATGTTCTTGTCAACAAGGAAATTCCACAACCTCAAAGGGAACTTTATCCGTAAGATTGCAACTTTGATTGTCTTATTTTAATTGTGCGTTTATGATAGAAGAATTCCCTGTTCACAAAGGAACTATTTCATTGATATCTAATTGCCAAACATTATCTGAATATTGTAGGAAGGGAATTAAGTAGCAGATAAAAAGTGCATTCCTTTCTGAAATATCTGAAACTTTGATGTATGACTGTAAGAAAGGGGATTTAAGGAACAATTACTCCTAAAATAGCAATACAAAAAGAGAACAGAACCTGCTTAAAATCTAGTTACTTTTTCCTGAAAGAATAGAACCTTTGTGGATTCCATTGATGGAAAGGAAACTATCAACAAAAAGAGAAGATGAACAGGATTGAATTCATCCAATGATGATGCCTTCTGCACATGTGAATTTCCCCCAAGACAAAGTACAAATCAAGATAGTTATCATAAGTTTTTGAATTCAGAATTCAAGTGAAAGCAAGTATGTATAACATGTAGTATAATTTCTTGAATGTTAGATTAACACTATCATAATTGATCGCCACTATTACTTTTATTTTCTTAGTTAGGAGCATTGATCGACACAATCCAGTAGTATTGAGTTGTATCTGATTATATACACAATTAAGTTGGAACAATAAATTATTGCAGCTTGGTTGAGCTTGAGATCCAAATAAGCAAAGTAATTGAAGTAGGCGCATAAAATCAAAGAGAACATGCTTAACATAGAGCACTTAAATAAACATTATGCAATTGTGACATTGTACCAGGCAAATGGTGTGCATTCATTCACTTAAATCATCACAAAAGGTACAGGAAATCATAAAGGCGATTCAGATCACAACACATCAAGCATTAGTTTAGATATTGACATGCAGACTGCAGTGCCACTGAATCAAACCTTAGTTTAGTTTTGTTGAAAAATATTGAAAGGTGGAACTTTTGCAGAGACACTGTCTCAGCCTCTCAGGCATGTGAGTATCTTAGACGCGATCTGAGCAAAGTGGAAGGAAAGGACTGTGATCGTTCATATTCTAATCAATGATCTGTGGAGGAACAATTAAAATGCTTCTTGCCAAAGCCAGAGAAGGCACGTGAGGAGTTACTTTGTTATAAGATGCAAGGATACAATTTATGGCCGAGAATGCAGCCACATATGCTTGAGTGATCGAATTCCAACTCAATTAAGGGATGAATTTATGATTAACTCAAACGCTGAGTTGATAAACTCTGGGCGAGTGCTTTTCGATTTATGATTAATGCTTTTATTGTTTTATTAATAAATATTATATTCTAAGATTTGTTTACAAATAATTCAAACAATTAATTTACAACAACTCAGGGATGACAGAGAACAGCAATTGTTCTACATTTATTTTGATTTAAACACACTACCAAATCGACAAACCAATGCGTTTATTTAGTTTAAGCATAGGGCTAGTAATAATTAAAGATAATAATAGTAGTCGATCTTTTATAAGATACGATCCGACATCGGCGGCAGCCGTCGGAAGAAGTTGAAGCCGGCCGATGGCATGTCGCCCCGGAACCGCGGGTGTCGGAGGTAGTAGAATCCGGCCATCAGAACTAGGGCCTTGAAGGGCACGGAGTAGAGCACCATGGACGACAGTAGGCAGAATCCGGCGAAGATTCCGGTGGCGCGGGGGTCGCGCCAGCCGAGTAGCGCCTCCAGCCGTTCCCCCTGCGCAGCCACGTCACCCAGCAGGGTCTGCGCCCGCCCCGCCACAGCACGCAGCCGGTCGTACCTGAGCCTTACCACGTCCGCCTGCCTCGACGTCGGGAACCCTTCGAACTCCTCGTCTAGCTCGTCCGACCCCACCGAGTCCACCTGCGAGAGCCGCGGGTCCATCCCAGCCGGACCCCGCGGCCGCGCCCGGTACCGCCACGTCAGCACGAGGAACAAGTAGAGCGCGGCGGTGGGCAGGATGACCTGCGGGCAGAGCACGGCGGCGACGAGGAGGATATGGACGAGGACTGTCGTGGGCGAGTGGGCCCACGTCCGGACCCCACGCGCCCATCGCGCCGCCGCCGCGGCGCTGGTCAGACAGCTCACCACGCGGGCCCAGTTTGCGCGGCTTCGCCGGACGCTCCACGCGTGCGCGTCGGTGTCGAGCATGTGGTGCACCACCTCGGGGCCCAGCGGCGGCTCCGACCTGGCGAGGCGCGCGGCCACGTGGCGCATCGCGGTGTGAAGGAGCGCGTCCTGCTGCGCCGGTCCTAGCGGCCGGACGTAGTGCATCCGCGGCAGCATCGGGCTGCTGTATGTCGCCAGGAGGCTGAGCCACGAGGGGCAGCTGAACCGGATCGCCAGCTCGATCTCGCCCATCTTCTTCGCCCCGGCAGGCTGAACCGCCGTCAAGGCATAGGAGTTGATGTAAACTCTGTCCGTG
>JBAMIB010347251.1:0-11058 GCA_037177415.1 Kaempferia rotunda | reverse complement strand
TAAACCGGAAAAAGATGGATTGTTTTGTGAAAGAATCTCTGGACCCATAAAAAGTGGAATTTGTGCTTGTGGAAATTCTCGAGTGATCGGAACTGAAAAAGAAAAAGAAGATCCGAAATTTTGTGAAGAATGCGGGGTGGAATTTGTTGATTCTCGGATACGAAGATATCAAATGGGATACATCAAACTCGCATGTCCAGTAACTCATGTGTGGTATTTGAAACGTCTTCCGAGTTATATCGCGAATCTTTTAGATAAGCCCCTTAAGGAATTAGAAGGCCTAGTATACTGCGATGTGTGATTTGATCGAAATTTGCATTTTACAGATTCAGACTAATAAACTGTCATCCCATTCAATCTGATTGGGGTGCCCCGACTCTGACATGTGTCTTCGAAGGAGTAACATGAAGCTCAGAATTTTGGGTGTATTCAATACTTCCAAATGAAAGGGGAATTGATCCATGGTCGATTCCATAACAGATAAATGGGAATTGCTAGTTATACCTTGTGAAAAAAAAAAGACTTTTTCGTGGAATTAGCCATTCCACTTCTTTTATAGAAGAGATTCTGTTCAAGCAAGCAAATAGGGCATGGTTACAGAAGTCTATCTATCGCATATATGCTTCAAGGGGCATCATGACATAACCGTCGAGGTGAGTAGGGACCTAAAAGATCGAATGGAACAAAACGATATATAGACAAGTAAATCCCTTACGAGTCCAAAACTATTCCTTTAACTTTAAGGGGATTCATCATTTGAAGGGAAGTAGACTACTCAATAATTTCACATTTCAACTTTATCCTAAATAAGTCATTCAGAAAGTTAAAAAGTGAAAGTCAAAAGAAAAATGAATTAATGAAAGGTTAGTTCTTGCTGGGAACTTGAGTAAGGAGTAGTTTTTTGTAGGGTTTTCTTTTTATCGAACAAAGTAAAAAAAAAAAGAACTCCCTTCTTTATTTGGTGTAACTACTTGAGCCGGATGAGAGGAAACCTTCACGTCCGATTTTTAAGGGGGGAATCCAATAGGAACCTATCTTAATTTTTCTTTTGCTAGGCCCATAGCGAAAAAACCGACTTTCTTACGATTACGAGGTTTATTCGAGTATGAAATCCAATCCTGGAAATACAGCATCCCACTTTTTTTTACTACCCAAGGCTTTGAGACATTTCGAAATCGGGAAATCTCTACAGGAGCAGGTGCTATCAGAGAACAATTAGCCGATTTGGATTTGCGAATTATTCTAGATAATTCATTGGTAGAATGGAAGGAATTAGGAGACGAAGAGCCAGTTGGAAACGAATGGGAAGATAGAAAAATTCGAAGAAGAAAGGATTTTTTGGTTAGACGCATGGAATTAGCTAAACATTTTATTCGAACAAATGTAGAACCAGAATGGATGGTTTTGTGCCTATTACCAGTCCTTCCTCCCGAGTTGAGACCAATCATTCAGATAGATGGGGGTAAACTAATGAGTTCGGATATTAATGAACTCTATAGAAGAGTTATCTATCGGAACAATACTCTTACCGATCTATTAGCAACAAGTAGGTCTACGCCAGGAGAATTAGTAATGTGTCAG
Source organism: Kaempferia rotunda (assembly GCA_037177415.1). Classification (NCBI taxonomy): domain Eukaryota; kingdom Viridiplantae; phylum Streptophyta; class Magnoliopsida; order Zingiberales; family Zingiberaceae; genus Kaempferia; species Kaempferia rotunda. The sequence goes on along the minus strand of JBAMIB010347251.1, from coordinate 9,477 downwards.
GAAAAATTGGTACAAGAGGCTGTGGATACACTTCTTGATAATGGGATACGCGGACAACCAATGAGGGATGGTCATAATAAAGTTTACAAGTCATTTTCAGATGTAATTGAAGGCAAAGAGGGAAGATTTCGCGAAACTCTGCTTGGTAAACGGGTCGATTATTCGGGGCGTTCCGTTATTGTCGTGGGTCCTTCGCTTTCATTACATCAATGTGGATTACCTCGAGAAATAGCAATAGAGCTTTTCCAAACATTTGTAATTCGTGGTCTAATCAGACAACATATTGCTTCTAATATAGGGATTGCGAAAAGTAAAATTCGGGAAAAGGAACCGATTGTATGGGAAATACTTCAAGAAGTTATGCAGGGGCATCCTGTATTGTTGAATAGAGCACCTACCCTGCATAGATTAGGCATACAGGCGTTCCAACCCATTTTAGTGGAAGGCCGCGCTATTTGTTTACACCCATTAGTTTGTAAGGGCTTTAATGCAGACTTTGATGGGGACCAAATGGCTGTTCATGTACCTTTATCTTTGGAAGCTCAAGCGGAGGCCCGTTTACTTATGTTTTCTCATATGAATCTCTTGTCTCCAGCTATTGGAGATCCCATTTCCGTACCAACTCAAGATATGCTTATCGGACTCTATGTATTAACGATCGGGAATCGGCGGGGTATTTGTGCAAATAGGTATAATTCATATAATTGCGGAAACTACCAAAATAAAAAAGTTGACGTTGACAATAATAACTATAAGTATACGAAAGAGAAAGAACCGTATTTTTGTAGTTCCTATGATGCACTTGGAGCTTATCGGCAGAAACGAATCAATTTAGATAGTCCTTTTTGGCTCCGGTGGCGGCTAGATCACCGTGTCATTGGCTCAAGAGAAGTTCCCGTCGAAGTTCAATATGAATCTTTGGGTACTTATCATGAGATTTATGGGCACTATCTAATAGTAGGAAGTGTGAAAAAAGAAATCCGTTGTATATACATTCGAACCACTGTTGGTCATGTTTCTTTTTATCGAGAAATAGAAGAAGCCATACAGGGGTTTTGTCGGGCCTACTCATACAGTATCTAAACTAAGAAATTCGATTAGACGATACCCGTGCCCGTGGGAAGTCGGATCTATCCAATTTCACCGGTATTATTATAATTTCTGAATTTCTATGTGAATCAAGATTGAGGAAAGGAAGTTTTCGAATCACTGACTCAGGCCCATTGTCGAATCCTACTCAGCGGAATATGGAGGTACTTATGGCAGAACGGGCCGATCTGGTCTTTCACAATAAAGTGATAGATGGAACTGCTATGAAACGACTTATTAGCAGATTAATAGATCATTTCGGAATGGCATATACATCACATATCCTGGATCAAGTGAAGACTTTGGGTTTCCGGCAAGCCACTGCTACATCTATTTCATTAGGGATTGATGATCTTTTAACAATACCTTCTAAGGGATGGTTAGTCCAAGATGCTGAACAACAAAGTTTTATTTTGGAGAAACAACATCATTATGGGAATGTACATGCGGTAGAAAAATTACGTCAATCCATTGAGATATGGTATGCCACAAGTGAATATTTGCGACAAGAAATGAATCCCAATTTTCGGATGACTGATCCCTCTAATCCAGTCCATCTAATGTCCTTTTCGGGAGCTCGAGGAAATGCATCTCAGGTACATCAATTAGTAGGTATGAGAGGATTAATGTCGGATCCCCAAGGACAAATGATTGATTTACCCATTCAAAGCAATTTACGCGAAGGACTTTCTTTGACAGAATATATAATTTCCTGCTACGGGGCTCGAAAAGGAGTCGTGGATACTGCTGTACGAACATCAGATGCTGGATACCTCACGCGTAGACTTGTCGAAGTAGTTCAACACATTATTGTACGTAGAACAGATTGTGGTACTATCCGAGCTATTTCCATGAGTCCTCGAAATGGAGTGACAGAAAAAATTTTTGTCCAAACCCTAATTGGTCGTGTATTAGCAGACGATATATATATGGGGATACGATGCATTGCCGCTCGAAATCAAGATATTGGAATTGGACTTGCCAATCGATTCATAACCTTTCGAGCACAACCAATATATATTAGAACCCCCTTTACTTGCAGGAATACATCTTGGATCTGTCAATTATGTTATGGAAGAAGCCCGACTCACGGCGACCTGGTTGAATTGGGAGAAGCCGTAGGTATTATTGCGGGTCAATCAATTGGAGAACCGGGGACTCAACTAACATTAAGAACTTTTCATACAGGTGGAGTATTCACAGGTGGTACTGCCGAACATGTACGAGCTCCTTATAATGGAAAAATAAAGTTCAATGAGTATTTGGTTCATCCCACACGTACTCGTCATGGGCATCCTGCTTTTCTATGTTCTATAGACTTGTATGTAACTATTGAGAGTCGGGATATTATACATAATTTGAATATTCCACCAAAAAGTTTGATTTTAGTTCAAAATGATCAATATGTAGAATCTGAACAAGTGATTGCTGAGATTCGGGCCGGAACGCCTACTTTTCATTTTAAAGAGAGGGTTCGAAAACATATTTATTCTGAATCAGAGGGAGAAATGCACTGGAGTACCGATGTCTACCACGCACCTGAATATATATATAGTAATGTTCATCTATTACCAAAAACAAGTCATTTATGGATATTAGCAGGAGGTCCGTACAGATCCAGTATAGTGTCTTTTTCGCTCCACAAGGATCAAGATCAAATGAATGTTCATTCTTTTTCTGTCGACGACAGATATATCTCTGACCTCTCAATCACTAATGATCAAGTAAGACATAAATTGTTGGATCTTTCCGGTACTCTTAAAAAAGATAGGGAAATTATTGACTATTCAAGACTTGATCGAATCATATCCAACGGTCATTGGAATTTCATATATCCTTCGATTCTCCAAGAAAATTCTGATTTCTTGGCGAAAAGGCGAAGAAATAGATTTCTCATCCCATTACAATATGATCAAGAACGAGAGAAAGAACTAATACCCTCTTTTGGTATTTCGATTGAAATACCCATAAATGGTATTTTACGTAGAAATAGTATTATTGCTTATTTTGATGATCCACGATATAGAAGAAAGAGTTCGGGAATTACTAAATATGGGACCGTAGAGGTGGATTCAATCGTAAAAAAAGAAGATTTGATTGAATATCGAGGAGCAAAAGAATTTAGTCCGAAATACCAAATGAAAGTGGATCGGTTTTTTTTTATTCCCGAAGAGGTGCATATCTTACCCGGATCTTCGTTCATAATGGTCCGGAACAATAGTATCATTGGAGTAGATACACAACTCGCTTTAAATACAAATACAAAAAGCCGAGTAGGTGGATTAGTCCGAGTGGAGAGAAAAAAAAAAAGTATTGAACTTAAAATCTTTTCTGGAGATATTCATTTTCCCGGAGAGACGGATAAGATATCCAGACACAGGGGCATTTTGATACCACCAGGAACGGAAAAGGAAAAAAAAAATTCTAAGGAATCAAAAAAAAAATTGAAAAATTGGATCTATGTCCAACGGATCACACCTACCAAAAAAAAGTATTTTGTTTTGGTTCGGCCCGTAGTCACATATGAAATAGCTGATGGGATAAATTTAGCAAAACTTTTCCCGCAGGATCTCTTGCAGGAAAAAGATAATGTCCAACTTAGAGTTGTCAATTATATCCTTTATGGAAATGGAAAGTCAATTCGAGGAATTTATCACACAAATATTCAATTAGTTCGGACTTGCTTAGTCTTGAATTGGGACCAAGAAAAAAAGGGTTCTATAGAAGAGGCGCATGCTTCCTTTGTTGAGGTAAGGGCAAATGATCTGATTCGCGATTTCATAAGAATTGAGTTAGTCAAGTGTACTATTTCATATACCGGAAAAAGGTATCATACGGCGGGTTCGGGATTGATTCCAACTAATGGATTAGGGCGCACCAATATCAATCCTTTTTATTCCAAAACGAGGATTCCATTAGTTACCCAGCATCAAGGAACTATTGGTACGTTATTGAATCGAAATAAGGAATGCCAATCTTTGAGAATTTTGTCATCATTCAATTGTTTTCGAGTTGGTCCATTCAACGGTTCGAAATATAACAATGTGGCAAAAGAATCGAATCCCATAACTCCAATTAGGGATTTGTTAGGCCCCTTAGGTACTATTGTACCTAAAATAATGAACTTTTATTCATCTTACCATTTAATAACTCATAATCAGATCTTGTTAAACAAATATTGGCTATTTGACAATTTTAAACAGACTTTCCAAGTATTTGAAGTACTTAAATACTGTTTAATAGATGAAAATAGGAGGATTTTAAATCCCAGTCCGTGCAATAATATCATTTTGAATCCATTCCATTTAAATTGGTGCTTTCTACATCACAATTATTGTGAAGAGACATCTACGATAATTAGCATTGGACAATTTCTTTGTGAAAATATATGTCTAGTTAAATATGGACCGCACATAAAAAAATCTGGCCAAATTTTAATTGTTCATGTTGACTCCTTAATTATAAGATCAGCTAAGCCCTATTTGGCCACTCCAGGAGCGACTGTTCATGGACATTATGGGCAAACCCTTTCTGAAGGAGATACATTAGTTACATTTATATATGAAAAATCCCGATCTGGTGACATAACGCAAGGTCTTCCAAAAGTGGAACAAATCTTAGAAGTGCGTTCAATTGGTTCAATATCGATGAACCTTGAAAGGAGAGTTGAAGGTTGGAACGAACGTATACCAAGAATTCTTGGAATTTCTTGGGGATTCTTAATTGGCGCCGAGCTAACCATAGCCCAAAGTCGTATCTCTTTGGTTAATAAGATCCAAAAGGTTTATCGATCCCAGGGGGTCCAGATCCATAATAGACATATAGAGATTATTGTACGGCAAGTAACATCAAAAGTGTTGGTTTCAGAAGATGGAATGTCTAATATTTTTTTACCTGGAGAATTAATTGGATTGTTGCGAGCGGAACGAGCGGGGCGTGCTTTAGACGAAGCGATCTGTTATCGGGCAATTTTATTGGGAATAACGAGGGCATCTCTGAATACTCAAAGTTTCATATCCGAAGCAAGTTTTCAAGAAACTGCTAGAGTTTTAGCAAAAGCTGCTCTACGGGGTCGTATTGATTGGTTGAAGGGTCTGAAAGAAAATGTTGTTCTGGGGGGAATTATCCCTGTCGGTACTGGATTCAAAAAATTAGTGCACCGTTCAAGACAAGACAAAAAGATTCATTTGGAAATCAAAAAGAAAAATCTATTCGAGTTGGAAATGAGAGATATTTTGGTACACCATAGAGAATTTTTTTGTTCTTGTGCCCCAAGCAATTTCCATGACACACCAGAAAAATCATTTACACGAATTCATAATTCCTAAAGAGAGATTTATTCTTTTTACTTTCTAGTTATTGATTTGGTAATAAACAAAATTAAGAAATTAAGTTAAGTAATAAAAAAAAAAATTAATGGTTTGGGCTGTGTATCAACGGTCAATCCCGGTAGAAGGTTCCGTAGGAACAATTATTTATTTGTTAAAAAAAAAAACAAAAGAGAAAGCGTGGGAAAAATGACAAGAAGATATTGGAACATCCATTTGGAAGAGATGATGGAAGCAGGAGTTCATTTTGGTCATGGTACTAAGAAATGGAATCCTAGAATGGCCCCTTACATCTCTGCAAAGCGTAAAGGTATTCATATTATAAATCTTACTAGAACTGCTCGTTTTTTATCAGAAGCCTGTGATTTAGTTTTTGATGCAGCAAGTCGAGGAAAAAACTTCTTAATTGTTGGTACCAAAAATAAAGCAGCGGATTTAGTAGCATCGGCTGCAATAAGGGCTCGATGTCATTATGTTAATAGAAAATGGCTCGGTGGTATGTTAACGAATTGGTCCACTACGGAAACGAGACTTCATAAGTTCAGAGACTTAAGAGCAGAACAAAAGATGGGGAAACTCAACCGTCTCCCTAAAAGAGATGCAGCAATGTTGAAAAGAAAATTATCTACTTTGCAAACATATTTGGGCGGGATCAAATATATGACTGGGTTACCCGATATTGTAATCATCGTTGATCAACAAGAAGAATATACAGCTCTTCGAGAATGTGTCATTTTGGGAATTCCGACGATTTGTTTAATCGATACAAATTGTGACCCAGATCTCGCAGATATTTCGATTCCAGCCAACGATGATGCTATAGCTTCAATCCGATTGATTCTTAACAAATTAGTATCCGCAATTTGTGAGGGTCGTTCTAGCTATATAAGAAGTCGTTGATTATGATTATGTTATGATTAAGAATAATAAGATTAGTTAATGTTGATTATTTTGATTTATTGGATCGGTTACTATTCTTGTCTTGCATTTTTAAAAAGAGATAAAATGGGATATTGATATTATGTTATGTGATTTCTTGGTATCCTAACTATATGATTAATGATGAAAGTATATGAGTTGAGAAAGAGATGGTTGAATCAAAATAATTTTTTTTGAAGTTCGATTTCTGTCAGAGGACAATATGAATGTTATGCCATGTTCCATTAAAACACTCAAAGGGTTATACGATATATCAGGTGTAGAAGTAGGCCAACATTTATATTGGCAAATAGGAGGTTTACAAATTCATGCCCAAGTACTTATCACTTCTTGGGTCGTAATTACTATCTTATTAGGTTCAGTCATCATAGCTGCTCGGAATCCACAAACCATTCCGACCGATGGTCAGAATTTCTTCGAATATGTCCTTGAATTTATTAGAGACTTGAGCAAAACTCAGATTGGAGAAGAATATGGTCCTTGGGTTCCCTTTATTGGAACTATGTTCCTATTTATTTTTGTTTCTAATTGGTCAGGTGCCCTTTTACCTTGGAAAATCATACAGTTACCTCATGGGGAGTTAGCCGCCCCCACAAATGATATAAATACTACTGTTGCTTTAGCTTTACTCACGTCAGTGGCATATTTTTATGCGGGTCTTAGCAAAAAAGGATTGGGTTATTTTGGAAAATACATTCAACCAACTCCAATACTTTTACCAATTAACATCCTAGAAGATTTCACAAAACCTTTATCTCTTAGTTTTCGACTTTTCGGGAATATATTGGCTGATGAATTAGTAGTTGTTGTTCTTGTTTCTTTAGTACCTTTAGTAGTTCCTATACCTGTCATGTTTCTTGGATTATTTACAAGTGGTATTCAAGCTCTTATTTTTGCAACTTTAGCCGCGGCTTATATAGGGGAATCAATGGAGGGTCATCATTGATTAGTTTTCGAAATAGTCTTTTTTTTTTAAGCTTACCACGATTGAGGCAATGCATGCTTGGGGTTCTTGGTTAGGGAACATAATAGATAGAAATACATATATATCTATGTATATACGACTAGAGTTGTAGGAGACAAGATAGACGATATTACGAAATGGCGGATGGGTTAGGGGGGGTCACACTAGATAAATGGAATGTCTATAAGTCCAGCCACAGTCCCTGTATATCTTTCGAAGAATTATTCTAGAATCCGATTTAATATAAAATATAAAATGTGGGCGGTTTGCGTTATGAAAGAAACAAATGTATATGTGATATTAGATATATACTAGTTATATAGGGGTTATCCCTATCTATATTAATTATTAATTTCATTTTTTTTATTCGAAGTTTTAGTTACTTCGACTCAATAGATTTTAGTGATCAAATAAGTAATAATTCATTGGTTGATTGTATCATTAACCATTTTTTTCTTTGGTGTGAGGAACCTATCATCATGAATCCACTGATTTCTGCCGCTTCCGTTATTGCTGCTGGATTGGCCGTAGGGCTTGCTTCTATTGGACCTGGAGTTGGTCAAGGTACTGCTGCAGGCCAAGCCGTAGAAGGTATTGCGAGACAACCAGAAGCAGAAGGAAAAATACGAGGTACTTTATTACTTAGTCTAGCTTTTATGGAAGCTTTAACAATTTATGGATTGGTTGTGGCATTAGCACTTTTATTTGCAAATCCTTTTGTTTAATTTCATCCTAGAATGAAAATGTAAAAAAGTACGTAACGTACTTTTTCTTATTTTATTAACTTGTTGCCGTTTGTTTCTGTGAATTATATCACTCCTACAATTATGTATTTGTTGCGACAATACCCCGGGAAGGACTGATTTGAGGATGAGGAATTAGTGGATTCGCTCGCTTTCTTCCTTCCCGTCCTTAGTTTAGTACGATGGAATTTTTACTTTTCTTTTACGAAGTGTTTGAACAAAGGAGATATTTTGCAATTGACATGAGACCCAGGACCTAACTTAATAAGTATCTTATCGGAAACTTCAAAAAAAAATAAGAAATTTTGTAATTCTCAAATTCAATAAATAGATTTAATCTACTCCCATTAAAAACCGGAAATTAAGAAAAAGAAATCGATAAAAAAGAACGACTCAAGCGATACAAAAAGAACTCTGTTCTTTGTTAGTCCTATCTATAAGAGGAGAGCATATGAAAAATGTAACCGATTCTTTCGTTTCCTTAGGCCACTGGCCATCTGCCGGGAGTTTCGGGTTTAATACCGATATTTTAGCAACAAATCCAATAAATCTAAGTGTAGTGCTTGGTGTATTGATTTTTTTTGGAAAGGGAGTGTGTGCGAGTTGTATATTTCAAGAATAGGTTGGATCCAACCGACTGTACTTTATTACTGTACTTTATTTATGTTATTTTATATATATTATTTTTTATTTTTATATTATAGTATAGGATAAATAGGAAAAAAGTGCATAATCTCGACGAATTCCTTCTGAGTAAATTCATAAATCATATGTAAGAACCATAGCATTTCGTTATTCATTGGTAAGTCAACTTTGATTCTCTATCAACCAACCAATAATGTGAGACCATTAACATGGTTAAAGCTAAACTGTTTGAAGTCCGGGCACAATATGGTACTCTTTCTACCACTACGTTAAAACCGAAATGGTTTCAAAAAAAAATAGTTGGTAATTTTTCCGATATATAACACTCATATCGATAAAATGATTTGAACCATTTACTAGAATAAATAAAGGGCACCTTGCCCTTTATTATCCAATGCCGAATCGACGATCTATGTATAAAAAAGAGGAATTTTTGGATTTGCATAAAAAAAGGAAATAAAATGAAAAAAAAAATAATATATATAAATATAATATTAATATTTTCAATTAAATAAAGAACAAATAAAAAAACAACTTTGCTGACAATTATAGATTTTTTGTCTGGTCGGAAGAGTCCTCCTAATATTCTGGTCTTGTATCAATTTTGATATGTTTGAATACAAACAGAAATAGAGAGGATAGGCTCATTACCTTAAAAAAAGATACGGGAATGCCCATAAAATAAAAAAAAATGAGCGTGAGAGCCAAATGAATCGAAAGATTCATGTTTGGTTCGGGAAGAGATCATGGAAGTTGTGAAATTAATGGT
>JBAMIB010347034.1:0-11060 GCA_037177415.1 Kaempferia rotunda | reverse complement strand
CTTTGACTAGGTGAATGAGTTTGTAGTAAAACAGTTAAACAATGAGACGAGAAAGGTTAGCACATTTTCTCTTCCAAATTAGAGATTGAACACATATATAGGCTAAATGCAAACAAATCAGTTCGAGCAACTCAAGGCTCTATTCTCCAATTCAAGTCTGAAATCGAAAAGACATGACTTGGAGATAAAATTACAACTCATTTGCCTTGTTATTTTTTGCACCAGTTTGTGAAGAACTTACTGGAGGTGATGTGGATACTGCAATTGCAACAGTAGATTCTCTCAATTTTCGCTCTTTCTCCATTTCTCTTCTTCGCACTTCACTTCGTTGAAGAAGTCCAATTAGTTCGTTTAGTTGTTCTTTCAGTTCTTCAACTTGAATTTCCTTCTCCTTCAGTTGGCATCTGTTTCCAAACATATTACGATTCAATTATAACTGTAAAAGTTATCCAAAACCATACCTAATGTCTACATAGCTGTTAACTCTAACATCGACTTGTTTATCCTAAAATTCAATCAGCAACTTCTGTGCACTGTCTTCATTTTAATTTTCTAGGCCATATATTTCAATAGATGATTATCTCTGATCGATAAGTCACTCATCCAAACAATAAGGTTTGAAGTGAAGTGTTTACTATTCCAAATCATTGTTTCGTTAAGGAGAGAAGGAAACCAAAATCATGATGCTTGAATTGAATATTAGAACTTCAAACCTTGAATCTGCAGCAACATTAAACATGTACTGAAGCAGGCACTTTGCATCGCCCAGAGACCGCAATTGATTCCATCTTCCACGTCCGGTGAATGCACGTTCTCGTTCTTCAGCCTCTGATAGCTGGGCAGCCATTGCAGCAAGTATGTTTGAAGAGACGGCCACCATGTTCTCCAGTGAAGCAGTTCTCGCTAATCGTGCACTCGGAGACATTGAGGATAATCTAACCAGTTCATAGAACAGCACAGAATCATAGTAAAAGAATTGAAACATAGAAATTGAAGGATGATCTACCTTGAGTTTCCGTTCCTTCCTCCCGGAGAGCTGGCAACATCAGACAAAACTTCCTCTTGTTTCAAAAAAGAAAGCTCATTTGCTAAAGAAGCTCTCCTGATGAGAAGTATCGATTCAGGAAAAACAGCAGGCAGACAAAATTGGAACTGAAACATACTAGAAAAGCCTTCAGGTACGCACATTTTACTTTGCTTTTCGTATTCACTTTGAACTTCATGCATATGCACTAAAACTTCTACCTCATGATCAAGCCACTGTTGTAGGGTCTTTTCGTTGATCTGAAAGTGTAAAACTGAAATCAATATAAACTGAGTCTCCTCGCATATAGATCAACATTATTTACCTGAATTGCTGGAGAAGTTCCCATAGCAATGACTAGAAAAACAAAAAACAAGTAAAGAATCAAAGATTTGGTGCAGAATGAAGTGTAAATTCAGGATATGTAATGATGAACGTGCCAGGGTTCTCCCGCGATGAGGATTTACGAGCTTCTAGCAATTCTTTCAGCTTCTTGGTAGCCATTGCGGCCTCTTCTGTCTTCCTCTGGAGAACCTGTAGAAGAAATATTTCATGTTAAAAACTAGTCAAATACAGTATAATGACTATAACTAAAAGGAAAATGGAACATTAAGTTCAACTTTTCAACAACATATTTTCTATAAAGAACCTAGACAAGAAGCAACAGAATCACAAAAATTTGTACAATGCAATGTTAAAAAGCTTAAATTTACACTGGTTATGCAAGAAGAACTAATATGAGCAAATCACACGGTTTGTTGTATCTATCTTTGATACACAGTCTCATGACATACTATAGAAAGTGACCGGTAACAAAGATAAAAGATAATTAACCTAGGAGATTTGAAAAGGATATTGCCTCATTCATTTGGAAGAAAATATAGAAGCCATAGGGAAATAATAAATCATCAGCAAAATTGATCTTTATATACACAACAATAGCAACTAAGCAATAGTAAATGAATCCTCTCTGAAGCAAATTATAACCTACCATTTTCTGTCGTTGATTTAATCCCTGAAGTTTCCTTCGCTCATATTCATTTCTCCTTCCTTCTCTCCTTAACTGCTTGTGCAAATGCATCAAAATTGAAATAAAATTAGTAAGAAGTTTAAGATCCAAAAATTCCTTATAAACACAAATTAGCATCATAAAAGTGGTCTTATTATTGCTTTACAATGAATTAGTAAAAAATGCAGAACATCATAGTTACATCATGCAACATTTAGCAAATTGACTTTGCATAATTTTAGTTTAGCAGACTTCTTTTTTCCTTTATTAACATGAAGCTACATGCATAATACATGTATGATGCACCTGTTGAAGTTCCTTCTCGTGAGAAGCCTTCCATTGGCGAAACTGTCCTGCCTCTTGTTTCATCTTGTGTTGCAATTGAACCTGAACGAAATCACTGTCACTCTCATTGTCATATAGAACCCAAATGCACTACTATGACAATAGATATTAATCAAATAATAACCTTTTGAGCTTTAATAAATTGTATTTCATCTTGCAGCTTCTTTGCTGCTTCATCGCTCCTTTGTTTTTGCTTTAAAAGTTGAACATGGTTCTCCTGTTTCTTCTTGAGATCCATAATCTGTAAGAATGATTTGACACACATTAAATACAGAAAGAATCAATCAAAATGTAAGTAAATCATAGCAAATGCTACAATCAAATAATAGGAAATATAAGAATTATGTACAAAAAGAATAGAGAACCTTACCTGTGTTTCCAGGGTTTTCAGTTTCTGCAAGTAGTTTTCCGGCAATTTATGCACGTGACCATCTGGGTTGGCAGAAGGGTTTTCGATTTGAGCAAGCAGCCTGTCTCTCTCTCGCTGAAACACCAGCCATAAGTTCAATAAAAATAAAAAAAGACAATAGATGAGTCAATAAATTCATTAAAGAAATTTCGAACAACCTGAACTGTTCTTTTCTCTTCTTCAAGTTCCATAAGCTTCTTTCCAAAGTGTTGTTTAAGGATGAGACAGTTACCTCCAAACATTTTCATCTCTGACTGCAAAGGAACAAATTCAAGTTGTCAGCAAGCTAACTTTATTTAAAGAGTGAAGATCATACGCGATTGAATTGTACTAAATCTGATCAAAGTGAAGTTGACATAAAAGGAGGATATATTTAGTGTGAACATGCGATATTTAATTAGAATCATAAGTGACATTTTCATTGCTTGAGAAAGTAAAATGTAGTTCATCAAGTATGTTCCTTGCAAACATTTGATCATGCATTTCAGGTACTTAAAATATGCTAATTTGAGCCCTGATCTAAAGAAACACAACTTACTTTTAGGATTCGTTAGATGTTTGATTACAACATTACTTCACTTCCTATGTGGTTGCTTATTTTTTGGTTACAAAACGTTGCTTATTTATTGGTTGCAAAATCAAGTACAACCTATGATCTGGGACTGGGACACTAACAATTTACACTAACATATAAAGGAATAAGATTTCAGTGATTAACCGCATGAAATAAGATTAACACTTGTTCAAGTTCTTAAATCCAGATGGCACAAACCATTACAATTAAATATCTGTTATTTATTAGGGTCTGTTGTTTAAGTCTAATGAGCATAAGACATTGCATGCAACTTGAAGTAAACAAGCAAGTCAATACTCATTAAACAACATCACATAATATCTAACATTCTGACTTGGGGATGTTTTGGGGTGTCAAACTTTGCTTCAAAATGTTTGTGAAGGACACCTTGTGACTCAAAAGGCTCAAAATATATGTCGACTAACTTAGAGGGATTTTTTTTTAAATGTGAGCTGACATATATCAGATGTCTAAAAAGGATTAGGGTCCCATTATATGGCCTAAGGGGATTGAAGTGTAATTTAGAGTTCAGGGTTTCAAACTCAATTAGATGGATGACAATTGCATTCATTTAATTTTAAGGAAAATAGATAGCTAAAAGGGATTTGGACATAGCTTTAAGCTATATTTGAAGCTTAAAGGAGTCCAAAAAGAACTCAGCCTCAGAGAGTTGGGCAAGCTTTGCGTTATTAATGAAAGGTGACATTGAGGTGATCACATTTGTATCATATGAACACTCATTTATATACTTCAAATCACAAAATCCATCATTTGGATCCTCTAGTACTTGAAAAGTGAACTCTTCATCTACCCCTTCATATCTGACTTGAACACTGGCACTTGGTTCAGAAACAGTTGTGCCAACCACTTAAATTCATGCCTATGTTAAATACATGTAACAAGGCCAAAGTGACAACTTAAATCTACATGTGCTGTTCTTTATGAATGATGTGTCATACATTAAAGGAACTATATAACATCTAGATGGTCATTGAATAAACTAGCAAACGCATACTATTCTGAAAATTTGTAGAAGTTTTATTTGTTACCTCTTTCTGCTCCAGTTGCCTATTTAACTCCATCAATTCCTTGCCCATCAAATCTTGCGACATTTGGTATTCCCATTCTTTGACAATTTCTTCATCGCTTCCACTTGAACTATCACCTGGTGCAATAGATGGACAAAGTAAAACTTAGAAAAGCAAACCACAAATAAACATAGTATTAACAAAGAATATAAAATAATATAGTAATTAAGCTGTGTTTATGGAACATCTTAGAAAATTGCCTTCTAGGCTCTCAACCATTTCGTAGCCTATCTTTTTGGTGCTTTGCAAGCTCCTTCTCAACCTTTCTATGTTTGAAAAGTTGGTTCTATCTTTCTGAAATAACAATTATCAAAGGCATTATACCATCTATGCGATCGATAAAGACATTCAAAACATACTGAGCTCCTCTTAGTCAGTACTAAAATGTCAAATATTTCCATGTAAAAAAAACAAAGATGTTTCTTGTACCTGAAAATCTCTTTCAAAATGCTCACTAGATTGACAATTACGGTATTCATAGAGCTCGCTACATAGATCATCATTGGTAGCTTCTAGCCAAGAGATTCTATCTTTAAGAACCTACAAAGTAGAGGCACAAAATGAGCTAATAAATGAACATGTGAGACATTCTTTGAGTTAACAAACACAATCTAAACATGGAGACCTAGAGAAGATGGTTGACCAACAGATAAGGTATCAAATGATTTCATTTTCTTATTTTTAGATGTTCTACTATGTATTTGGCCAGTAGTCTTCAGGATAGAGTTGACCTTGTTCAAATTTGAATTCAAAAAGGTTCTAGATCATGAATATGGAACATTGCATGGACAGCCTAACAATTTACAAACTTTTCATAGGACTCATTCTAAGCTGGAAGTTGATTCTGGGTTGCATGATCTGGTATAGAAGATAACTTAATAGTCCCAATATCTCATTCTTTCCGCATATAAATGCCATTGGGAAGAAGTTAAATGCAATGGAGCCCTATAGAGAAAGATATTACCTTAATCTCATCAGATGTAGTTCCTACACTACGCGAACAGGCCAGTTCTTTCTGTAAAGATTCAATGTGTTGGCGCATCCTCTGTATCTCATCAGATATTGGGTTCCTATTAACCTGGATAGAGATCTATCGTATGAGAATAGTTGCATGCAAGAAAGAATAATATTCTCAATGGAACACAGAAATTTTGTTTTTTTAGGTCTACTTACGCCTTGACATTTAGCTTTTAAGACATCAACAGCCGATAAAAGAATAATATTTAGCTTTTAAAAGATATCAACAATCAAGATTCTCACAATGGGCTTATTCTCAATGTTGCGAGCTCGATTGGCATATTTCAGTGTGTTAAGTGTTTCCTCTGCATTGATATCTGCTGGGCTGATACATGCTGGACAAAATGATGCAATCAAACATTAAAACTGTCAGTTTTGAGAATCAAAAGAGAAAGATTCAATATTGTTTTCTTTAACTGTAAATGTTCTTCAAGCACATTGCAATCACCATGTGGAAATAATGGTCCGATCTTTAGAAGTTAACATATTCAAAATGTAATTCAGATTAAGAACAGCGAGAAGTTATAAAGTAAAAATAGAAGGTAATGATATGTAAAAGATATATTACCTATCATTACTGTCCTGCTGTTTCCACCAAGAGAGTCCTGCCAAATTTAAAGCAGAAGACAGTTACAGGAGTTTTCCTTTTGCAGTTATACGAGTCACCGAAAAAGATCATTCAGCCAAACTCGAAACATTCAGCCAACATAAGAAAAAATCAGTCAGCCAAACTCAAAACATTCAGCTGCAAAGGACCATTATTCTTGTAGCAAAAGGTGATTACGCTCACCCTAGGCATGCCGCACAGCTTATCCCAGGTTATGTGAAGGGAGGTAAACTACAGGGTTAACTTATAGTCGACTGTCAAGTTGGCTAGAGGGTGGGAGGGGTTTTTTTCCGCATGCGCCTAGCGGGAATTGATCTCTTGTCCCATTGTAGCAAGTCTGTCACACTCTAATCAACTGAACATCCTATGGGGACAAAGGATCATTATTCTTAAACATACGTGAATGGTCGCTTCTTCCTGTTAGAAGCGCTTCATTTCACATACAATTAATATCTGAGTGAATACTAGATTTCTGAGTGCTACCTTAGGTCAGAATCTGGTTTAAACAGACTTAGTAACAATTTTGATAATTCTTTAATACCATAACATCATCTAATTACAATTTTTCTAAGAATTGTGTATCAAATTTAGGTTTCTATTAATTCACTCATTTAACTACCGTAAGATTGTGATATTGAAATTCCAACCAATGCTTTTGTTATATCAATTGAAATAGTTGCAATGCCAAATCAGATGTAATGGGTTGCATGTCTATCTTTGGTCTTTGATCAAAGCAACACTTTTTGTAAAGTGACCTCATGCTCATTTCTTACATATAAACTAAGGTTGACAGAAGAATCGGTATATTGTATATGCAATTCATTGATGAGATGGTTAGAGAACATTACATGACCTGCAATAGTCGAGTTAGTTTGCTATCACGATAAGGGACATGGGCACCTTCTTTACGCTTTCTCTCATCTCCAAGAGCACTTATGACATTGCCAAGAGCTAAAAGACCCTTGTTGATATGAACCCCTAAAGTAAGAAAGCATATGGAATTAGTAATCTGAAAGAGTCAAAAATGTGATCATCTGATCATGTATCAAGGAACAATATACTACCTTCCTTGAACCGAAGACCATCTGAACCTGTTCTCTTTGCTCGCTCTGATCCAGCAAGATCTACCAAATGCAGCTTTGCACAAAGAAAGTCTTCATTTATCTCCTCAATTGGAGAACCATCAGCTGTGTAACATGGGTTAATTTTCTGCAACTGCTCCAATGTGATAGTGAAAATGGCATGGGACCGACTATACCAGAATAAAAACACAAACAAATTCACATTTAACAATGCAAATTTGAAGGCAGCATACAGATTTACCCAGATTTAAAATAAGTTGTTGAAATATGAACAGAACTAATGAGATTTATTGGAAAAAGCACTATATGTGATTAACTAGGAAGTCGTCGGTACTCTATAGGACTGATATTATTATAGTTGTAATAGTACTTCACTTAGAAGGATAAACTATTACCAAATTTACAGATTAGATCTTAAAAATAACAAAATTATGAAGAAAACTAGCATCCAGAAATTAGAAAGTATACTTCAATATTATGCCAAAATATAAGCAATATATAATGCAGCGTTTCCTTGTCAAAGCAATAAAATTCTATACTTCCAAGTATGCATTCAGCAAGGATCAGATCAGAAAACTGTGTTGAACCAAGTGCATTCTAGAACATAGTAGGAGATATGGTCTTCACCTTGATTGGTTGTTCATGTTTGTACTTCCAGTTGCACGACCAATAGAACCTTGCTCTAGACATGCAACCATTTCGTTTTGGGTGCTAACATCAACTTCAGTGGACCCAGAAAGTGTTATTATGCCATTCGATGATTCACGTATTTGTACCGGAGACTTCCCAGGTGTTGCCACCTTTCCTACTTGTCCATTGCCAACCTCAACTTTGCAAACAGTCGTGGAATCTAGCAAGTCTCTCACTTCTTCTTTCAGAATCTTGGCAATCCAAGTCAAATTTATCATATCAAATGAAAGTGAGATTCAAAGTTAAATCGGTAATGAAAGACTATTTGATATATTTGTGTAAATCGAAAAGAAGTTAGATTACACTCGTTAAAGGAAACAATAATGACAATCACAATGTTGCAAAAAAAAAACTGAAGATGACAGATATCTTAATTGATAGAGACTCTGTAATCATTTATAATGACAATCACTTGTTTATAATATTATCGTATATGAATAATATGATAATATTAGTATTTTGGTGGCTTGGTTTATGGTAGCACTGAAAAAAAAAAATCATGAACCCTGACCATTGTATATTATGATGTGATAAGCGCAATTACATACTGAAAGAATAGCCAAAAACCTCAGACAACAATCTCTATGAGAAGTTAGAAATCTAGGCAGGTGAATTTTACACATAAATGAAAGTTGGAAAATTCATGTAGGTAATCTCAGGTAAACAAATGACTAGTTTACAAATCGATAACAAGTAAAACTATTGGCAAACACAATACATGTCAGAATTTGAAGAGGTTCATTTATTCCTTGGTTCTGAGTGTTTCTGAATTAAATAACAAGCAATATTAACCTTCTAATAGTAGGAGCAGAAAAAATTATAGAGTGTGATTAAGTATAACGATTATCGAGTGACAATAGCAAGTGAGATCTTATCAACTGAAAAAGAATTCTTAGCTGGCTTAAGCCGTCCAATTGCTATCCTTTCCGGTACTACTGCATATCTTATGCCTTGAACAATTTCCTATCTGCTAAGATCTAATCTCTGCTAACCAAACAGTCCAGTTAGTTAATTTGTTCATCTGAAAAGGAAAATGCCTTAATAATAGCATCACAACCCAAACCCAAAAAGAATGATGAACAATTGTGTATATGCAAAAAGCATCTCCATTCAAATATAACAAGAGAAAATAGGTGAAAAATTAACTGCAGAAGTGTAACTTAAGCAAGATGCCGAAAGCGGAAAAACAAGCTATTGTTTTACCTCAATGAATGAAACACGTAGATGAAATTCTGCTTGATGCTTCAAGGTTTTGATCTTGCTAAACAGTGCATTCATGACCTGGAGGATAAGGCCTGTTTGAGAACTTTCCTTGAATCCAGTTCCCATGGTATATGTCTTCCCTGAACCAGTCTGTGTAGTACATAAAATATAAAAGATGCCAAAATCTTTAGTATACATTCTAAAATGCCACTTCATCCTTGAAAACAGTAAGTAGCTTCAGGTATTTTTCTACTGAACCTGCCCATATGCGAGAACAGTAGCATTATATCCATCGAACAAGCCATCGACAAGTGGAGCAACACATTCATCAAACATGGAAGAGGATGGAGAACATGTACTCCCATATACATGATCAAAGGTAAAAGAATGGCTCCCTATTTGCACCTGCATATTGGTAAACCCTAAATAAACACAACTTTGGAGTAGACACCATAGTGATTCTTCTAAATTTCATATTGAGAAAAGCAATAGTGTTCATGTCCTGTAACTCAATCAGATTATTCAGATTCTTCAATTACTTGCAAAAAAGCACAAGCATAAAAGCACAGACCACAGAAAGAATACTCCAACAGAAACAGGCACGCTTTCCACCGCTCCTTCCACTACCTCAAGAATCCATCCAGAGAAAAAAAAAGGAACAAGGGGCTTGCCAGAGAGAAAAAAAGGATATTTGATTTTACACTGTAATTAAGAGTTAAAAGAAAATTCGAAAGCAATAAGAAAGAACAGAAACATGTAGATTTTGGAGGAAGCACTATAAAACTAGATCTACAAACATGTCTTAAGTACTAAACAGAGCACATAATGGATAAACAACTATGGCACCTCCCAATATCCAAATGGATTAACATTAAACTCTTGGAATATTAAAATTTTAAATTGGTTATGCAAAGTGGAAGAAACAGAGGAAGCTTGAACAATAGTCGAATTTCACAGATTTGGTTAGAAATGGGAAAATAGACAGATGTTTTTTAGCAAAGAGTGAACAAGAAGATTCAGTCAATCTATTACTCAAGATAAGGCATTGCACGTCAAAAACAGTGAAATTCATGTGCGAGACATGAGAGGGAACACAGGGTCAGACAATAGGTTTTCCAATCGCCTTGTTTGTATGGGAACAAAAACAGAACACAGATAAAGGAGCAATCAAATTGGATGGAACCTCATTTATAGTGTAAGAACAAATGAGTGTTGGAAAACAAAATTTACATCCCTGGTAAAAGGAACATGTTTCTTCTTCCTCACTCGGAGGAAACCACAAAATCATTGTCCCTGCCAAGTAATGAATACTATACACAAAATGCCAAAACCACCAATTGATGCTCGGATCACAATCCAAGGAATGGAAAAAAAAAACAAAGGAATTACCCAATCAGCTTTGTCGTAAAAAAAAGGACAGATAGGCCAAAAAAAAAAGACTAGATCTTCTTCCACACTCGACCAGAAATTTCAACTGACTGAACAATCATGAAAACAAACCACTTTTCCTTCTATCAAGTAGTTAACAAGAAATTGATCACTGCAGCAAGAAAAAGGAATCATTTCAGAAGCTAAATGCAATAACCTGCGGCTTTCCAGGGACAACGACGACACATTCTTTGCAACCTTTCAGCCGCTCGTCTTCAATGAGTGGCCTGATGTGAACAGAGACCTTCACGCAGCAATGCTCCTCACTGTCCATCTCAATGTTTCCAAGGAAATCCACCAAACAATCAATTAGCCAATCAAACTACCGCAGATTCGAGGAGAAACCAGCAGTGAGTAGCGAAAAGGTCGAGGGTTAAAGACGACCGTGCAACAAGATTGCTCTTTTATTCCGCTGCTCGATAGGAGGGCAACTACACTTACGACCTCAGTCAGCAGCTCTTTATCACTCTCTCACAAACAACGCGAGTAGGGATCGAGAAAACCACGCCACGCCTACTATTTCATCAAAAGATAGCTCTTTTATTGCCCCGAGGAGCAAGGCTGAGAGGGAATAACAACCCACG
>JBAMIB010346820.1:0-11062 GCA_037177415.1 Kaempferia rotunda | reverse complement strand
ATATCATAATGCCTCCTTCAGGTAGCTTTCTGCTAGTTCTTGATTCATCACTTAGCCAAAGTAGAAGATGTACATTAGAACAGTTCTGATGTACTGCTTTTGATCATGCAATTAAGCAAGAGAATCTGAAGAAAATCAAATGGGCATCAGGAGGAAAGGAAAGGAAAAAAAGGAGTGCATGTTGTTGGTTGAGGAATTTATACTTGTACTGTATTTGAATATCTCCATGGTATAATCTTTCTGGTGCTTGGCATATGCCATATATTTCTTCTTTGCTAGCTAATTCTTTCAACCATTCAAGAATTTGCCTTATAAAAGGACTCTGCAAGTGAGGAGAGTGGCACAGCAAGGCAGAGACAGCTGAGTGAGCCAGTCTTAGGGCCTCCTCTCCCTTGGCAGGCTACGAGGGACTCAAGTCAAATGCATACATATTGCATGGTGTAATAATTACTAGTGAAATCAAGTGGCCTGCCAAAGGAGAGTTGCCCTGTGACTGCCTGCAGCTTATTTATAATTACAGCAAAAGCAATGGATCAGGATCAAAATGCAAATATTACATCATGAATAAATACAGGTTAGGCTTTAAATACTTCCAGTGAACTATATATGTACTAATTCTTAAACTGATTAAAGTTTGTTGTCTCCAATCTGGAGCCTTTTAGTTTTTTTATTTAGATAATGAAAGAAAGATACAATTGGTATATAATTTTTGTTGGTTGAGTTAATAGGCATGCGCTTGTGGGTGATCATCGTATTTCCCTTATTATTTCTGATTACTGCCATGTGCTTGTCAGTGTTCCTATGATGTTTTTGGCATGTCGAAAGGTTAGAAAGTAGATATTGTTGATGTAAGTTTGAGAAGATTTTTTTCCTTCCTTATGTTTGGTTTGCACAATGAAATAAAGGACCAAAGAAATGGCAATGTATAGGTATCGACTAGCATTAGATAGATCTAAGCATTCTGTAGTTTTGATCATGAAAGGAATATATATTTCATTTGGAATTTTTAATTATATTTATTAAAAATATTATAAGCAATACATAAGAAATAACTTTTTACACTGATATACTATCTTGCAAATTGACATTACATTTGTATTTTTAGTAATGTTCCTAATGTATGACTATTAAAATATTTTTTAATTAATATTTGTTTGCAAAATTATTCTTTCTCATAAAAGAGAAAGGGAGAACAAACAAATGTTCACCCTTCTATAGAGATATCACTTCTTAAAAAATATATAAATAGGAGGCTGTGAATGTGAAAAATAAAAGTAAAAAAAACGTACAACGTAGTATAGACGCACGAGATAGATAACTAACTAATTAGTGTTAGCAAAGAGTAAATTTGCTGTGGTTTTCTTTAAGCTTTCAATGAAATGCAGCATTGATGAGTGGTGCTTCAATAGACGACCAATCCAGAATTGTAGAAGCTCAAACCAAGAGTAATGTGCCCCTATGTGATCAATCATGGTGTAGTTAAAAATGAGCTCATTCGAAGCATTCAAATAAAATGCAATCGTGCTTGAAATGCAAGTGTTAAACACAATAGGAACAAATCGTCTACTTCAACTACTAGTCAAGTGAAGCCAAAATATCCTGGTTGAAACAAGCAAAGGAAATCTGCTTATCGAGCCAAAGCCGAGTCAGAATAAAAAAAGACAATAGAAGTCTTGCTCCTCATCGTGCATGTATCACAAGCCACGTGAAGAGTTGGACTTTCTTTGAAGAAAATAATTTCAGGTAACAATCTAGCGCACAGGGATTGGTCAATACGTGTCTCTCGCGAGACACACAGCCATGTCTTTTTCTAATAACCACGACCTTTGACAACTCCTAATCGGAATGTTTTCCAAGGCAATTGGTCTGAGATCTTCAATCACAGCTTAGATATTTCGCAACACGGTCACATAAAGATAATTTTTTAAAAAAATAATAATAACTTGCCTGATCCTTCATGGCAACAAGGGTCCCCAGTAGGCCATGACAAATTCAACATTTAAATCGTTGGGACTACACTTTTCAATTTTCCCATCAAGAGCATAAATCTTTCTAGAAGAAGGAACAATAAGCAAGATTGAAGCAGCTAATATAAGGATCAAACAAATAATTACTAATCTAACTTAATGCATGGGATGAAGAGTGGATCATAGTAGAGCAGAAATAATTTGAAAATGTCTCTATCACGGCATTCATAACACAAAAGTAAGAATTTGGAAGTCTACGTACTTGGAATTTGCAGCAAAAATGGCTATTGTTCACCGTCTGCAAAGTCTTCCAGAGAGTAAATTTACATGCATATGAACTAAATTTCGTTCAGATGAAATCAAGCACCCTAGTTTGCCTTTCTTTTAATGACAGAGTAGAGACACAAAACAAATCTAAAAAAGAAATCATTTCACTCGTGAAGAAAAACCAACAGTTGGACCTCATGATATGCACCAATACAGATCATATATAATAGAATGAAAAATTGTTTATAACTCTTCATCAAGATCTTTAAAGTATTCATGTTCGAGAGCTTTACGAGCACTGATTCTTTGGCTGGGATCCAAGCAGAGCATTTTCTGCACATAGCAGAGAGCGGAGTTAGAAGCATAATTATTAAACATGCAACCATACATGCAGGAGGAGGTTGTGAAAGAGGTATATATGAGTTACATAAATAACTGAAGATGATGATGTTGATGATTGTGAGGCAAATAAAAATGTCTAATAATAAGCCTCATGTTGTTGCTCTTGTTGCTTTTCCTCCCACTATCCTTTCCTCTCCTGGTTATCCATCAAGCAAACTCAGCCAGAGCCAACTTGGGAAGCAAAGCTCCTACATTGGTTATCTTAGTTTTCATTTCTTCTCTTATTCCAATTATATTTTTTTGGTGAGTTCCAACTTATTTAATCAGCAAGTAATTATATCAAGACTGATTTTTGCTAGGTCATAGGAAAATATTGCAGTGATGAATGCTTTGAAAATCTCACCGAGAGAAGATCAACTCCAGCTGCTTCAAGAGTGGGCACAACTTTTGCCAAATCCTACATAGTGGATGTAGCATTATGACTTGTTAGAAATCTTCTCTGAAATTTTGTGAAATTATTAAATTGCTTATATGGACAGGAGCAATGTAAATAAGCTGATAAACAAGGTAAATGCATTTTTCTTGTTTAAAATCATTTAACTAAATTTTGTGAAAAATTATTAAACAAAATTGCCTTATATGGACAAGTGCAATACAAATAAACCGATAAATAAAGCAAACGCATTAGGACTTGTTGGAAATCTTTTTACTGAAATTTTGTGAAATTATTAAATTGCCTTTATACAAACAGGTGCAGTGCAGATAAATTGATAAATAAAGCAAATGCAATGGCACAATGCAAGTTGAAATTTGCACTAATTGAAACTTATGGTTACTCAAATTTCATGATAATTTTAGAGCTGCCAGTTGATGTATCATGTAACAATCAGTTTGGATGATTTAATATCAATACAGAATATATATTATTATTTTTAAAAAAATCTGATTTACAATTAGTTGACATTCTATTTATTCCTTCATATTTGTGTCATCTCATGTAACTTCCAGTTGTCTCCAAATTTTTCATTTAATAAATGGGTAGAATCATGGCATTTCTACATATTCGTATCACAGTGTCCTTTGAGATTTGCTTTATAATTCATGTGGTGTCATGATGCAATGTTTCTGATGATATCATGTTGTCAACTAATTTAGGATCAATTTCAAGTTGAATGTTATTATGTAAAATTGAAATATTTCAAAATTTGAATTTAGAGCCTAAATCCTAAAATATTTTTATTTTTAGTTAATTTTAAATTTCAAATGAGTTATATAAATGATGATATTTTATTTAATGCATTTCACTGCTGAGAGAGCTATCTATTTTTCCACATCTATGAATAGAGTACTCATTCTCCCAAGGAACCATTATTGATCACAATAAAAAGAGGATTAAGTGTTCATTTCAAACTTCTGGTAGGGTTTTTCTCCATCTACCCTAAGCAGTGCACATTTTGTCATTGAGTCTTTATATCTTTGTTTTCTCATTTTCTATATGATTCATGAAACCTTGACCTTTCACGGATTGCTTGTTGACATTAAATGATCTTCTAGGTATAGCTTATTGATATGAAACAACATTATCGAATGTTTTAAGGCTTTAGATTACTTATGTTGAAGTGGTGTTAGCATGAGATGTGATAGGTTTCATTTCTGTGCCAATATAAAGTTGTGACTAACCGTCAACTTTACATAAAACAAATTATTTACTCTTATGATAAATTTTGTAAGAATGTTTATACACAGTATCATTCTTATTGTTAGTTTGTGTGTAGCATGTTATCCAATAAACTGTCAGCCCTAGAAAAATTCATACGTACAAAACTAGACCATGCAATGGAGATAAACAAATATTTCTTGTGCTCACCAAAATGCAAACACAACGTTGCATCTGCATTATTCATGTGATTGTGCAAACATAACGTTGCATCTGCATTATTCATATGATTGTTTACTAGTATAAATGATCAAATAAGAAATTTAATTTGAATATAGTCTCCAGACCTTAGGACACCACTTGGGGAAGGATGATAAGAAATCCGGTAATGAAGTAACTCCTGGCCAATTTCCCTCATCTGGAGTGCCCACAACCCTTCAAAGATGACATGGTACGTGAAATTGTATGAGGATACTGGATTGGTAAAAGGCATGAGACAAAATCATTAAAACACTAGTGATAAATATTTATGAACCTGAAAATCTTCATCAATTGATCAATCTCTGAATCTCCAGGAAACAGTGCTTTATGATTCACCATTTCTGCAAAGATACAACCTACTGACCAAACATCAACTGGAGTAGAGTAGCAGCGAGCACCAAGGAGGATTTCTGGAGCTCTATACCACAAGGTCACAACCTGAAACAGAAACATGCAATCACACATCAAATTCAAATGTGAGTATTCTCTTTCACTGAGAAATGTTATGTTTTTATGTGCTAAATAAAGTGCCTTAACAATGAAAAGAAATAATTATTCAGCATTATTGCATTTGTATAATGCTTCAACTTTCTGATAAAACTTCCAATATGAAATATTTCCAACACAATATTTTTAACCAATCTCTGAGTTAACAAATACAAACTTCATATATTTGTTAATGAAACTAAATCTACTAAAAACAAATAGCCTCGAATAAGCTACCTCATGGGTTAATGTCCGAACAGGAATTCCAAATGCCCTTGCCAGCCCAAAATCTGCAAGCTTTAGGACATTTGTATGTCGATCAACCAACAAATTTTGGGGCTTTAAATCTCGGTGAAGAACCCTATGAGAATGGCAGTATGCTGTAGCACATAAAATTTGGTAGAGGAACATCTACAAAATAAGGACAAAGAAATAAAGAATTGCTTATTAGTAAGGAATATTAGTATACGCCGTTGAGGAGATTTTGTAAGTACACAATCAAATAACCAACAGGAGTCATATCCTTCAAACTTCCCTCTTCATAATTTGATTGATCTTGTGAAAATACAAGGGAAGCAAGCACAATACAATGCCTGTGACACAAAATGGATTTCTTGATACTTAGGCTGGGCTTACTTGGGTGGAAAGATAAAAGGGAGGGAAAGATTCACAAAATGACAAATGGAGCTCTGTCATTTAGGCATGCTTTGAGTCACTTTCCCTCATGCTCCTGCCCCTCCTATCTTTCTATCCAAGTAAACTTACCCTTAAGATTACCTGAGAAGGCTTCATTAACAATCTGAGATTAAAGGAAGGAGGTGACCTAACAATGTAGGACTTAGGTTATGCCCCCTCGGCCCGAAATAGCCAATGCCTGACGTGTGACTCTGATTTTCAAGAGGGGTTCACTTGATAATGTGGAACTAAAGTGAGGAGAAATATCAAAGGACAATTGCAACTAGAGATGAAAGCAGAATAACAAATCAATATCCAGAAGTGATTGATTGATAAAATTAATTAATTTTTCGCTATCACAAGTATCTTACTGAGAAGCATGAAATGTGAAAGAGACAAGTGACTCTAATACAATACACAACTTAACTAGCAAGAAATATGAATGCATTAATTTGTGAACCATGAAGCAATGGTTGAGCTATCACTTCTATTGAGTACTAGTGAAAGATTCTCATTCACAAAATGAATAAATAACGGTGAGAAATACAAAGGGAGTAAGGACCTCACTTTTATTATACGTGGATCTTTAGAAAGTCCTGGACAAGAATCCATGTGCTTCTTCAAGTCCAAGTCCAAATGCTCAAAAACAAGGTATAATTTATTCCCACTGTGAATGACATCATGTAATCTGGTACCAGAAATGAGCTGAGTTCCCAAATGGCCTTGCACAGTCACATAATAAAGGGAAAAAATACTAGCTTTTTATAGAACAATGTAAAAACAACATATATATAGATTCATGTTATTTTGAGTATAAATACATTCCAGAACCAAAGAAAAAAAAAAGAAAATACAGAGTATTATCACTATGCTTGATCCCTTTTAACTTTCATGGGTCATGCACTGTTTCACATAACAAACTTGATGCAAGAAGCAGCTACATTTTGCCCCTTTTAGCTTAATCGCAATTATAGATTACATAACCTAATAATGCATGTATATCTTTCATGAGTAAAGATATTGAAGTTAAACTATACAAATACAGATCTAAGATGTACTTAAAAGTTGTCTTTCCTTGAAATACTAATTTTCAGTTAGCTTTCTCTTCATTTGAATTGGCTAAACTTTCAACAGTTACACTCGAGTCAAATTTCAATTATCAATTTATTTCAAATTCCAGTCATGTTTGCATACTGTTGTTGTAGAAAGGAATTGCAAGAAAACAAATTGAATTGGAGTTTACTATTTCCATATAACCAAATAACTAAGGGTGTGTTTGATTATCCCTGTTTTCATTTTCATTTTGTAGAAAACACGTACTAAAAAATAGAAAATGACTTTTAGACATTTTCTATTTTTTCAGAAAATACTATTTCATTTTTTTTAGAAAATAGAGGTGGCAAATACAAACCAAACATTATTTTCTAGAAAACATGCAAACTAAACACTCCCTAAAATCCCTTATGCTCCTTAGGAAACTCTATTTCATTGAGCTTCTTTTCATCTAAATTTGAAGGTTTAAAAATTCTGAAACACTTGATTAGTGATTACACTTGATTAGTCAATGCTTCCCCAACCTAACTCAATCATTATTCTAATGTCAATCCTACCACACATTTTGATGACTTGTGTCATATGTGATTTGCCTATTAACCTAATTGCATGCTGACTTGTTCTCAGCTATGTAAGTGACTTGGTATTTATTCATTTGGTAATGAGATGTAGAAATGATGACAACATGATATCTCTGTCTACATAATCTAATAATAGTATATTTCACATATAAGTAGGGGTGTAATATAGTCGAGCGAAGCCAAGCTCGACCTTTGTTAAACTTGATTATTTAATTATCAAGCTGGTTCAAACTTGTTTATAAAAAATCTTATCAAGCCAAGCTAGAACTTTTTACAAGCTCAACAACAGATATTGTTGTTCATATAATTTAATTAAAATATTAAGTTAATAAACCAAATGTAAATTATTTTTTATTAATATATTATAGATATTTAAAAATATAAAATGATAGAGTATTATATTTGTTTCATATATTTGAATAATAAATAAATAAGATTTTAGACAAATTAATAGGTATATTCTTCCATCAACGATTTGAATAGTTATTTGTGATTTAAAATATTCAAAGAGATCGGCCAATGGTGTATGTCCTATTCGAATCAAGTTTGTGTTTAGAGTCAGAATTATATGTCGGAAACAACCTGACAATGTTACCATGCTCCATCTCCTTTAACAATGAGATCTCTCTGATGGCAGTGCTAGGAACCCCTTCATCTTCCTGCTCCAGACGAATCTTCTTAAGGGCAATCACCTTATTAGTTAGACGGTCCCGAGCCTTATAAACAACTCCGTAAGTACCTTCACCGATCTTCTCGACCTTTTCATACTGAGATGAAAATTTCCACCGCATCACCGACGAAATAATTACAAATTCAGAAAACGACAAAAAGTGATTTCTTACCTGGTCCATGACAAGCGGAAATCACGGAGTGATCTGAGCATAAAAAAAAGTAATAAACCAGTTAATCAAGAAATCAAACAAATCTGTACAATGATCCAAAAATTAATAATCCTTCAAGAATAAACAAAATAGAAGTAACCCTCATTCTGTCTGAACAAAAACTCGGGAGGACGCGATCAACAAAACCAAATGCGGCGACCCTAAGCAAGTATTCTAATCGGCTAAGAGCGACAACTTGACAAACAGCGCGTATTAAAAAAAACACGGAAAATCGAGTGAAATACGATCTAACGAGGAGAATAGCTCCCCAAAGTAGTAGCACAAATCGGAAATGTTGATGAGAGCGAAAAGAGATTAATAGATCAGACATTAACGGAGAATGAACTACTGACCGTATGGTAATGGAGAGAGCAGGACGAGGTGGTGGTCCGGCGAAGGCGAGAGCGGAGCGACTAGGCGCGCGCGTGTGAGAGAGAAGGAATAA
Organism: Kaempferia rotunda; assembly: GCA_037177415.1. NCBI lineage: Eukaryota > Viridiplantae > Streptophyta > Magnoliopsida > Zingiberales > Zingiberaceae > Kaempferia > Kaempferia rotunda. Next base: position 2,447 of record JBAMIB010346820.1, on the reverse strand, counting down.
GGGAGCTTCACGCTGTCTGCGTCTCGAAATAAATCCTACACTTTTTGCCTTCTAATGAAACGGTGGGCCCAGCGTAATTAATTCAATGACAAAAAAGGTAGAAATGCTGGGTGTTTAAACTTACCATGAGATCATTTTTTATAACAAGGGTCTTGAAGGCGCCGGTCAAATTTTGGTATAAAAGGAGTACGAATTTCAGGTCCAGCTTACTTGTACCCATATTGCACCGAGTTAGTGGCCGCCCTGGCCGCAAAGATGCATTTGTGGGCCTAATCGAGGAAGTTTTTTTTTTTTTTATTTTGTTAGGTGATGTGGTAACTGGTTGAGTAGTTTATCGTGCAGTGAGTAACTATTTTTGTTTGTTTAGATTGCAGCAGCAACTCGACTAAACGTTATATCGGAAAACCCAAGTTACTACCGTCTCTCTGATTGAAGTGGTAACGAAACTGAAATGGGTCCACATGGTACAATTTGTGTTTGAATGTAAATCACTATTTTCAGGACATGAACTAAAAAAAACAAAAAACAAAAAACACTCTATAATCAGAAAAGATAAAATTTTATCTTAGCAAAATTAAAAATTAGAAATTATAATCGTCAATTCCTTCCCCACGTCGTTAATGGCGCCACCGCACAAGTGGCATGAATAAAACACGTCCATAGCGGTCACCGTCGTCATCCCTCCGTGTGGCGATTGCGTTTACAAGTGGTACAAAACTAAGCGTTTTCTTACAACTAGAACTAGTATGTCATTTCCTTAAATCTTTGCCTGTCGCGAAGTCATGGTGTTGCGGGTTGAGGAACCAAAGCTTGACAAGTCGGAAAACAATACTTTACCGGTCGCGAAGCCATAGTGTTGTTGATTGAGGAACCAAGATTTGACTGGTCGGGAAACCAAGACGCGATCAGTAGAGAACCTTGGTGTTACTGATTGAGGAACCAACGCTCGACCTGTCGAAAAACCAACACTTGAACTTGTTGGGAACCTTGGTGTTAATCAGTTTGGAGATTAAGGCTACGCCTAAGGGAGGCATTTAAATGACGTCGAAATTAACCTTGTCCCGATTGGCAAGGTTCGAGCCTGTCATACTTCAGGTGACCTTTCTCTTGTCCTCCATGTAAACAGGTATCTTATTTTTTTAAGAGCTACATAGAGACTCTACCATTTCAACACATCAATAGCTTTGTTAAGTATGATAGTAAAAGATGATTACACTCTTCTCCTACGGCTTTACACTCCATCCTCACGTTATTTAAAACAAGGTAAATCAGGACCAACTTTGTTCAGCATGAACATTGATGCACAGGTGAATCTAAGTAGCTGATATGATTATTTGAAAAAGGAACCTATAGGTGATGATAAACCCTAAGAAAATCAGGGAAAATCCTGCCAGAAATGATAAAGACAATTTTGAATTACTTGTTATCGACATTTTTGTTTCAAACAAAGCAGCAAGCTGGTTTAAAACAAACCAAAGCTTTCTAATTGTGACGAAACACAGTCACAGAAATTTCAATGAAGAATGTATATGAAATAGGGAGGGGCCAAGGGTGAAGGTGAGGGTCCTTGATCTGCCAGTCATCCCATTGCTATTTGAGCGTTCTGGACGATCGTAATTAAGCCTCTTGTTTTGCTAACTGGTCTTGGTATTAGGCAGTGGTTCTGTCTTAATTTTTTCTTCTTCTGTATTCTCCTTAGCAGTTCCACAAACAAAAGTTACAAAGGTGCACAAATCTGTACTAATTTTCTCAAGAGATCTCCCTGGAATTGGTTGAAAATTATGTAGTCTCACAGTAGATGGAATCTCCATCAGGTTTTTGTTTCAGAATATCCTCCTACATTGCATCCAACACCGTGGGCTATGCAAAAGTTGCTGGACTATATCAGAGACAACTATGGAAATCCACCAGTCTTTAACCATGAAAATATTGGTAATTGTTCAGCTCAGAAGCTGACCAATAAATACGGCATCTCACACTAACATTGTTTCTAATACATTTTCTGTTGGTTATTTCAGGATATGCGGAGTACAACGTAGATCCTGCAACTTGTAGAAATGAATATCATGATGAGCAAAGAGCAAACTACATGAAAGATTATATTGAAAGCATGCTTCTTTCCATTAGGTACTTCTATTTCTTAAAGAAGTTCAAACTTTTAAAATGCTTAGCTGGTTTGAAATTCATGATGGTTGCAGGAACGGATCGAATGCTAGCCTGTTTGGAAACATTTTAAGGGTTGGAATTGAATTGAATTCTTTCATGAATTGAATTCCATTATGAATTGAATTCAATTCTTTGATTTGGAATGAGTTAGTGAAATCTATTAGAATTGAATTCAATTTTTATAGTTTTACCATTTTATCCTTCGTCAATAAAACTTGATATTTTACTAACATATGGAGGAGGGTTATTTTAATCATTTTAACTTCTCAGATGAATTCTCA
>JBAMIB010346710.1:0-11063 GCA_037177415.1 Kaempferia rotunda | reverse complement strand
GGATCCAACGGTGCAGGTCAATACTCATCATATCACCAGTCAGATTCTCTGGATCGTTGGATCCGACCGGCAGGTCATCCAATGGTCCGGAATCTCTGGACCAGGGCTGGTCCAGGGATTCCTGGACCAGAGGATCCGAACTACTTTCTGGGTGCCATATTGCAGTTACCTACCCTGGGAGGTCAAATGGCATATTTATTTGCAAAAAATGACTCCACGAAGCACACTACTTGCAACTATATCCAAAAGCTATTACTATTTTAATATCATTAAACTTAAAAGAATGGTTTTATCAGTTTGGAAAGTGACATCTTGATTAGCTTAAGGAACTGGTGATAGATACCAGCATCTGCGAAAACACGTGTTTTCATATGATATAAAATGTTATCCGAAATTATATATGGACTCGGTTTCCTCTATATGATCTGATTATATACTGGTAATCAGTGTTCCCATAGACGGATCTTGCTTTGGGCCTTTTTTTAATTATTATTACCTATGTAAATCTTTTACTTAGCCCATTAAAGTCCATTCCTTGCACACCCAAAGCCCAACCCATCTCATTAAGTTCAAGCCCCTCCCAATTCTAATTCTTGGATCCTTACCTAAGTGTACCTGCTATCGGTCAGTACCTTATTTGAGGTTAGGTTCTAGTATTTGAATACAAAGACATAGTGATGAGTCTGCCATCAGGTCTTGCAAATATTTTCTGGCATAACATGATTGTGTGTCGGTTCGATCAACAAATGCTAACTTTGCTGCAATGTGTCAATACCTTGGTCTTGGCTTTGTCACGAAGGCTGACAACTCCTTACGGACAAGAGAGAAAAATGTGGAAACTCTTTTTTGGTTGCATGCGTTGGCAAGTGAAACTTTTGCACTAGGCTTGACATTGCGAGTGATCTTAATGTCACACATAATGAATTTTACTAAAAATATGCATTGAGAAAACTAGATTTTACTAGCTTTAGATGTAGCATGAATTTTCTAAAGAACATTTTTCTTAAGAGAGCTTATTCATCGTGTTAATGCATATCTATGGTCTTTTCAAACATTGAAATTAAACTATTTAAAATTTGAGTTTTTTTTTTTTTTTTGTAGATTTATACACTTCTTATTCGTCAAAGCTTCTTATTCCCTTTTTTATCTACTAAAAGGGGAAATAAAACAATGAGCATGAAGTGGCTCTTTGTCTGGATTTCTTGAAAAAAATAATAATTATAGCTAGGTCTCGACCCTACACGTGTTGTTTCCTTTACCATGAATCCATGATGCTTGTTTTTGTTTCCATAAACTAACAGCTCCACAATCCCTGATTGAAAAATTTCCGGTCCTTATAATTTGTCATATTGGCATCCTGTTCTATTTTTCTGTCACTCTTTTCATACACGAAGTAAATATTTTTGCTTAAACTTCACTCCCAAGATTATTGATTCTTCAGTTTGTATGCCATCTTTGTGAAGTACATGAGAGAATGTATACTTGGCAACTTCAGGAGAAGGCTTCTTGCAGTTTTGATAACGGATAACTATCTTCAGCGTCCCTCAGTGATCGAGTCTCTCATACAGAGACACATCGGCATCATTCACCTGGCAGAGCAGCATATTAGTATGGATATTACTGAAGGCATCCGTGAGGTGTTATTGGCTGAGAGTTTCACGGGGCCTGTTTCTTACTTGCACAAATTTGTAAAACCTACAGAAATGAAAACTGGTTCTGCCATTGAATCCGTTGGTAACTGGTATCTTGAGAATTTTGTTAAGGATATCTCAAACTTTAGAGTAGTGTTTGCTCCAAGCCGTCATTGCTTCAAGAGCTTAGAGCTGATTGGCGCATACACAGCAGAATCATACACAGATATACGAGAACTCAAAGCCCTCATTCATATTTTTGGTGGCTATGGATTTGACCGAATTGACAGGATGCTAAAGGAGCACACAGCTGCTTTATTGAAGTGTATTGACACAACTCTGCGGTCAAACCGTGAAGCTCTTGAGGGTGTGGCTGGAAGTGTAAGTTATGGCGATCGGATTGAAAGAGAAGCAAATATAAAGCAAATAGCAGAGATTGAAACACTGGTTGGATTTTGTATTCAGGCTGGACAGGCTATAGCATTCCGCAAGTTGCTTGTTGAGGCTACTGGAGCAGTTCTTGAAGAAAAAGCACCTCTTATTCTTTCTCTGTTTCATGGCACAGCTAAGCAGTTGCCTGCTGATATACCAGAGAAGGCTGATATCACGAAATTGAGAAGGTTAGCAAATACTGTGGGTGCAGATGATGATCATGATACCGAATGGATTCGTGCAATTATGACTGAAGTTGGCATCGGCAGTGATAACTCTTGGAGCTTGCTTCCCTATCTTTGTGCTGCATTTATGGTATCTAATATATGGAGCATGACAACTTATAACATAAACACTGGAGGATTCAACAACAATGTTCATTGTTTAGCAAGGTATTTTTTCTAGTACAGATGCCAACCCTTCTGTGCTTTTGACTTATGTCCATGGAAAAGTAAAATTTCTTATCTAAGCGATAAAAAGACCGTCATAACAATGCGACGTTACTCGAAACAAGTGATGTTTACATGTCGAAGTTACTTATCAAAATGAAAACCAAATGTCTCTTTTCAGTTTATCTGAACAAAGTAACTGTAGATAATAGAAGTAGTGCAATTAAATTCCTATATGTATCCTGACAAATTTTACCGAGAAGTTCCACTTGCTTGATGCAAGCAAGGACTACTGTATGCAGTTCATTGTAGATGGCTATTTGTGTTTTGCAGGTGTATCAACGCTGTCATTGCAGGAAGTGAATATGTAAGATCTGAAAGAACAGCACAGCAAAAGAAGTCTCTTTCTAATGGTCATGCTGCGGAAATGTCAGATCAAGAAACAGTGAACCGCACATCGATTGAGGCAAATATAAAGTCTGCTATGCAAATATTTGTTAAATGTTCTGCAGCGATAGTACTTGATTCATGGAATGATAGTAGCAGGTAAGATTTATATTAAAGTTGCTTATAGACATGGCGTTTTTAAAGCTGCATATCATTTCACATCGAAGCAAACTTCTTTGTTCAGCTTCATAAATAAAGTAATATCAATTTAGTATTGCAATCTATTATATTGGCGATCGATATTTCTAATGTCTGAAATTGATGCATTGCATAAATTTGTTTGTGCTCTAACTTTTCTTTGAAAACTAAAGTTGTTTCACTGTATTTTCCTCTAAAGCATTTCGACCGGTGGCAATTATGAGTAAGCTCGAATCGTTGTCATCGGCGTGAATAATTAGCGACTGACAGGCTATCTCCTATGTTTTGCAGGGCATTTATTGTACCGAAGCTCATATTCATGGACCAGCTATGCGAACTCTCCAAGTACCTCCCTAGAAGCACTCTTGAAATTCATATCCCTTATACTATTCTCCGTTCAGTGCATCGACAGTACTATGGAAACCCCACGAGTACGACAACAGAACTACAGCCGCCATCGCCAAGACACTCACCCTTCATATCGCTGGCCCATGCTCCGTCTCCAAACACCAAGCCACCGGCCCGAGCTGATTCTACACCAATCTCATACGACACAGCTTATGCTGGTCCCTCCTTCCAGAGGCACGACGATGCTCGATACGATGATATTCTGCGGCTAAAACGCAGCGATAAGCAGCCGCGTAATATGAGGAGTTCAGGGCCATTAGAGTACAGCTCAAACCGAAAAGTAAAATTCGCAGAGGGGTCGAGTTCTGGAGGAGGCCAGGGGCCAAGCCCCTTGCAGAGATTCGCCGTGTCAAGATCGGGACCACTTTTGTACAAGTAGGAGTATCCAGTGATCGTACTTTTCTGTTGGAGTAGGTATGGTAGTATTGCTACTTGGAGATTGTATGTTTTTTTTTTGTTCTTTTACGATCGACTTTGAAGTGTATTTGGTAGTAGTTAATTTGTTTTATTATGATTAACCATATCATCATAAACAGGATGAGACTTAGTATGATAATGTATTAATTCCTTATTATTTTGGGATAAAACTTTGCTGTAGATTCCCTCACAAAGAGCCCTCTTGGTATGTATGTATGTAAAAATGGAAGGCAAGCACTGTTTTATGGACCCTACAGGATGCCTTGCTCCAGCAAGTTCGACGAGAAAGAACCCTTGGCAATGGCCTCCCGTTGGAATTCAGCACGCCGACCGCTTGCTCATCAACCAGCTTCACAGGACGAGGAGAGTATTTCGTCCTTATTTTACAAAATATGGGGCAAAATGTAAAAAATTAGCTTAAAGAAAGAGGAGTTAAATGAAAATTAGGTTTCTGGCGAGCAGACTTATCGCCGGGGAGACACGATCGAGGCTGCCGTCGGGGACGAACTCGTGGACGAGCTAGAACTCGCAGCTCTCGTGGTACCACTAGACGATCTGCACCAGGTTCCGGTGGCGCAACCGGTTTATGATCTTGACCTCCCCTTCTTCAATACCCCTGTGGCAGCGGAGAGTTGATGCGGGTTGCCTTTGTAGGTCAAGAAGACGCTCAAGTTCTGGGTGGTTGAATTGTAGCTTACCCAAGCGTTCGCCGGTCGTCCGTCCTTATGCCGCGGTTTCACGTCGTCCCGACGTGGTGGTATCGAATTCGTGGCAACAATGGCCGTGGCGTTTGAATCATCGGCGAAGAGGTCGAGGTCGCCGCTGGAGGAGTTATTGGGGATGATGGAAGGGTAGGACGCCCCAGAGGAAGAAGGCGAGTCCGTCGCCGTAGTCTGGCAGAAGGAGCCGGTGGCGAAGGAGAAGTGGATGATGGAGTCGAGCCCGTGAGAAAAGCGTGAGTTGGGAAAGGAATGGGTTGGGCCAAGTTTTGGACCGTTATCCAGCTTCACATATCTGCTATATATACACGAGGACCATCCTCGACGACAATTGAAGCCGACCAAGTGGGGGAGCGAGGGGAGTAGATCGCCGGAGCGAAGAAGGACGAGAGAGGGGAAAGGCATGCCGAGCACAGCGACGATGGTGGGAGCCCTTCTGGGCTTGGGCATCCAGATGTACTCCAACGCCCTCCGCAAGCTGCCCTACATGCGCCGTGCGTAACCCTAACCCTCGACCGCGTGTAGGATTTGATCGCTTCCGCCTACTCGATTGGGGTTTTTGTTTTCTCGATGCAGATCCGTGGGAGCACGCGCTGGGTATGGGCCTTGGCGTCGTCTTCACCACCCAGCTCGTGAAGTGGGAAGAGAAGCTGAAGGATGACCTTGACAAGATCGTCGAGAAGGCCAAGACCGCCAATGAAAGAAGATACTTTGGTTCGTTCCTTTTCTCTCCCTTCTTGCTCAATTGCTTGCTTATTCGCTGATTTCTGCACCTTAAGACCTAATTTTTCATGCATCTGAGCATTATAGTTAGTTTCACTTGATGTTAGAGGAGACTGAACACACCGATTATAGTTGGTATTGTTGAATGCTATGTGAAGATTATCGACGATAGTGATATTAGCTATTAGTGTAAGATCATCCACAGATTCCAGCTATTGAAATCCAACGATGTGAAGGTCCTTTGCCAATTGGTCTTTCACTCTAATTTGCCAAAGATTTGAAGGACTCGGTTGTTGCTCAGTTTATGGATCCTCGATTCAAGTGTGTAAAGGAAATAGAGTTTGTAGAAATGAAGATAAAAAGGCCAAAATTTAAAGGGTGACCTTTTTTATTCGAATCGTCAAAAGGTCTCCCTTTTTCATGTATCATCAAAATAGTGGGTCATGCTGCCTCAACTCATTTTTGTTCTTGAAAATAGTCTTGTTCAGCGTTGTTGTAGGAGCTATGACTTATAGTTGTCACAATATGGACACTTCAACTTTGGTCAATACTAGTAGCATTATGTTGTAGCGGTTATAGTTTATGGATACTTCATCTCTAATCAATTTTGGAAGTGAAATTGTGGAAAAATATTAGTAGAGAAACAATAAAAATATGTAAATTGTATCATGACTTGGCTTGAACTGTTATACCGTATAAATCTCCTGTTCAATGAACTGAATCTATACCCCAGGCAGTGTATCCATCATTTCATTTTTTTTTTCCATATGAAACTCCCTCTTCTTTCTCAATCTAATAGCCTTGGCTAACCATTGCGAAATTGGATATGTAATATGCTTTAAAGCTCAGGTCCAGCATCAATATCTAGTCTTGGTGTTAAAAGGATATGTTTTGCCTACTACGTGTAGTATGCATTGATTCTATGCATGTGATATGTGAGTTATTTGTTTGAATAATGATTTAAGTAATACAATTGAAATATAAAACCATGGCGAGTGCCTAGATAGAAAAATCGTAGAACTATTGGCTTTTAAGTTGATGGGGTAGAAGATTTCCAATGATAGCCCCATTTATAATGTTCTAAAACCAATTTGTTGATATAATTTATTTGTAAACTTGATAGGCCGCATCAAGGGATCTAAAATACATGAGCTGAAGCCAAGTGTTGGTAGACTCATCTAGGTTATATATATTTGCACACCTAGTACATGTGTTACAGTGTGGGAGTTCACTTTAGTGCAACAATTTCCCTCATATAACAACTAATGTTCTTATCAAGGTCAATATTCTACCTTATAGTCGATAATAGGATCTCCTATTTCAGGTGTAGAAGTTGAACCACATGGCGCAGGCAATGTCACTTTAACAACTAGGCTATACAATGCGCCCAAATGTAGTATTGCTTCAGATTCACCTATACAAAGATTCCGAAATATTTAGTGCTAAAATGACCATTAAAGCCCCCATGAGTGTGATGCAGTATGTAAGCACTCGAAGAAGCAATAAGTGGATCAGAATTTGAATCCTAAATAGGACGAATATCTTAAAAATCTGGGCATAAGCTGTCTCTAGATTTATTTGATAGATGAATCAAATTCAAGGTTCAAAATTTATCTTTCTTCAGGGTTAATTGGGCAAAGCTCATACACTTGAATTATCAAAAAAAAAAAATTCATGAATTTTTATGCAATATTCTAATTTGACTGAAAGTAACGATGATGTAACGTCCTGTGGATTGAGCTTTGGAGAGTCAATCCTCTTGTTTGATTTGTGCAGTATTTATCTTGTGCAATGATAAAAGTTATGCAAAACATCTGTTGTGAATCTTATTCCATTATTAAACTCGTTGCTTTTTCTGTTGCAGATGATGACGACGACTAGCCCATTGAGTGTTATTACTATGGGGCTTTCTTCCTTGGATTTTTTGGTGTTCTGCAACTGCAACTGTGTGTTTGCTTAAGGCAATGCTGTTTGTAATAAATTCAGTTTTAGCCTCAAAAAGATTCATTTTGCAGGCATTCTGAACGGATTATTAGTTAAAGCTGGTAGTTTAATGTTCCCTATAAATTTTTTTCTCTTGCTCAATACCAACTAGACTACTTAATTTGCTTATCAACTAATTAGTGGATCAAATGTTCAAATCTCACCCCCTTCTTTCCATAGCTTACTCTGAATTTCAGCAGATCCGTAACCTGCTGCGATGGGAACTGCTCGCTCTCCAGCATCTCTTCTGCCGTCTTCGTCAATGGCATAGTTGGAGACAGCACTCACCTCTCCCTGCCAATCTCGAGCTGTCCCGAGCTCCTGTAGCTCCCCAAACGAGTCTGGAATTGGAACATAGGATCCCAGCCCAGGGCTGTAGCCAAAATTGCAGTAGCCGGAGCCGGAGGGCTGAGGGCGACACCGGCGAGGTGGGACGCGGTGCTGCTCTTGGAGAACATCAAGCATGGAAGGACCAGGGGCAGAGAACAATGTGGGCAAAGCTGAGCACAAGCCCAGTAGAAAATCTTAAATTTTAAGAGGTAATTATTAAATCGAGACCAAATCATTTTTAAAGCCCAATTCGATTTAGAGGCCTAGGCCTACGTTATTAATGTAGTGTTGAATTGACAAAGCGCTAAAGCTAACAACTGAAATCATTCACCCAAGAAAAAAAATAAGCGACGCATAGACGGACCAGATAAGAACTTTGGAAAAGTATGAAGAAATAAAAATCTTTTGAGGTTTGTGTTGCAAATTTATTTATATATAATAGTGTAATCAATTATATAGATTATGTTTTTTAAATATTAGAGTTGAAATTGTAGGTTGGGGATTTTAAGATTTCTAATATTTAAAGTTGAAAAATGTAAACATTGAATATCTAGTTTATATTTGTTGAAGATAAATTTGTGAACTTTTTTAGGGTTGAAATTTGAAAATGTATGGTTGATTTTTTTTTTATCTTCATATTTAAAAAGGTAGACAAATTTGTTTCATTTGTTCGCTTCCCACTTGTTCGAAGTGTATTTTTTAAAATAATTTTACTTGTTATTTTATATTTATAATTGTGCTGAAATTTTTTTAATTGAACTTTTATGGTTAAAAAAAAGTAAAGAATTTATAATTTGAATTAAATTAGCTTAAACAAATTAAAATTATAAAATGTGTTTTAATTACAAGTGAAATATTACAATGAAGAATTTAAAAATCTTTAATTTCTTCACATAAAGAAAAATGATGAATCAACAAGTGATTTACATGGCTCAAATAATATATCTCCTTCTACTTTAGAATCAGCATCAACTAAAAGACCAAGACTTGGAAATGAGACTTTTGATGAACCGCTTCCGAATAATAATTTGCAATATGTTTATGATCCTGGAATTCACATCCTAATCTTGCAACATCCCACTGATATGTAAAATTAGGTAAGAAGAGCATATATTGATAAAGGGCCAATTCAATCTACATATGATTATCTTTTTACTAAATGTGAAGTTCAGAAGCATAGATTCCAATCTTCTTGATTTCAAAAATATCCATGGCATGAATTTTCTATTGAAAAGCAAATGCATTTGGTTTCCCTCGCTATGTCTTTGACACTAATTTAATACAATTTGACACATTCACTGTCAAGGGATTTAAAAATTGAAAAAGAGTTAATTGTAAAAATTGTTCATTTAAGAAACATGAAGGAGATGGGAATTCATGACAGCTTGGCCATGCAAAAATGAGAGATTTGAAAAATCTTGATCAACATATTGATAGAAGATTAGAAAAATAATTTTCTGAGCAAATTGAGTGAAATATATTGCTCTTAAAGGTGTCTATAGAAAGTGTGAAGTTTCTTGCAATAAAAGGTTGTGCTTCTAGAGGTCATGATATGAATCAGTTGCCTCTAAAAACCATGGAAATTATATGGAATTGGTAACTTTGTTATGAAGAATGAATCCAAAATTTGATAGTATTTTAGAAAAACATCTAAAAATACAAAATACACGTCACCGGAAATTCAAAAAGAGATTTTGAAAGTTATTGTTGATATTGTGAGAGATAAAATTCGTGAAGAAATTGGAGAAGCCAAGTTTTGTATCCTCGTTGATGAAGCAATGCATGAGTCAAGTAAAAAAATAAATGGCTATTATGTTAAGATACGTTGATCAGGATGGATTCATTATAGAATGATTTTTTGAAGTTGTTCACGTTGAAAATACGCATTAACTTTGAAAAATGAGATATGCAGTATATTCAACCAATACAATCTATTAACTGAAAATATATGGGAGCATAACTATGATGACACAAGTAATACATGGGGAATGGAATGGACTCCAAGCTTTATTGCTTAAAGACTTTTCACATGCTTATTATATTCATTGTTTTGCTCATAGACTGCAACTTGCTTTAGTTGTAGTTTCTAAAGAGGTGATTGATGTGTGGCGTTTCTATTCAACATTAACCTTGACTATTAATTAATTTCGTTAGTTCATCTGCTAAACATCATTTTCAATTGAAATCTATCCGAAAATCTAAAATTAATAATTTGTTAGAATTGGGAGAAATTGATATTAGTACTGGATCTAATTAAGATTGTTCTTTGGTATGAGTTAGAGCTACTCGCCCTGGAGTTCACATTTCAACTTTGTTAGGAGCTTCATTGGTTTGTCTAGTTAGTGAGTACATTTATTCAAGATCTTGTTTACAAAGGTCTCAATAGTAGCATTCGAGGTGAGGCTAATTAAAGGTGTGTATTTGGATATAAAATCATTTGACTTTGTATTTGTATTGTTTTTTATGCATGAAGTTTTGGGAATACCAGATAAGTTGTGTCAAACATTAAGAATGACATAGATATACTGAATGTTATGAATTTGGTTTATACTTTTAGACTAAATCTTTAGCAGATTCGAGATGATAGATGGGAAGGATTTCTTTAGAGTGTATTGATGTTTTGTGAAAGCAATGATGTTGAGGTGCCAAACTTTGATGATTGGTACACACGAGATACAAAACGTTCTTGCTAACAGAAAAATAATATAGCAGTCCATGATCACTATCATTTTGAATATTCAATGTAGTAATAGATTTTAAGTTGATGGATCTAATTGAATGAGAGATTTCCAGAGGGCACAATGGAACTTCTTACTCTCAGTCATGTTTTGTGTTCCGTTGATGGATTCAAATCATTTTCTCTGTCTGACATTTGCTCTCTTGTTGATAAATTTTACTAACACGATTCCAGTCAAGAAGAAAGAGAAGATTTGGAGAGATAATTTGATCATTATAAGTTTAATATACCATGTCATGCGCAGAATCTTGATTCTTTGAATCATTTGTGCCAAACATTGGCCAGAACGATGAAGTCGGTTATCTATCCTTTGATTGATAGTTTGGTTCGATTAGTTTTGACTATTGCAATTTCTACATCAATTACAGAACGAGGTTTTTCAAGGATGAAACTCATTAAGACGACACTTCGTAATAAGATAGAAAATGACCTTCTAGCTAATACATAATTATATTGTTTATATAGAGAGGGATACTGCTCTAGGTATTGATACAGAATTTATCATTAATAAGTTTGATGTGCTAAAAAATCATAAAATACAGCTTTAATAAAAATTTGGTATGTTTCTTTAGTTTCTTTGACTTATATTATGTGAAGTTCGGATTAATATTTAAAAATATTTTGCCCACCATAGAAAATATTACGGGCTACTCACCTACACTTGCAAAAACGGCCAACCTTTCTCATGGCTTCCATCGGCTTTCTCTCG
>JBAMIB010346499.1:0-11065 GCA_037177415.1 Kaempferia rotunda | reverse complement strand
GCGCGATCGTTGACGACTTTAGATGTATCCTAACGCGGCATTGATTTAAATTTTTTAATCTCTCTTCTCTCTCCTGTATTAGACTCTTCTCCTGGTCTCTCTTGCATGCAGACTCCTCACTCTCTTGCATGCAGTGTGACATTGTTTTGAAAAAACAACTCTGTTGCGGAGCTATTCTTTGAAAAACAGCTTTACTGCGGAGTTGTTCTTTGAAGAATAGCTCTGTTGCGAAGCTGTATTTTAAAGAACAGCTCTGCCGCGGAAATGTTTTTTTGTTGAATTAAGAGCTCTTGTTTAAAGAATAGCTTCGCGGCAAAACTATTTTTTTTTAAACAGCATACAGGAGAGAGAATAGAGAGATTAAAAAATTTGAATCAATACGACGTCTGAAGGCCACATCGACTGTCGCTCAAGATCACGCATATAAGAGTGTGCAGGCTAATACACACACACATGAATATGATATCCTACTTGACTCGTTGCCTGATGTGACTGTCATGTATGACTAAGTAAGTCAGGACATCCGGAAGCTAGTTAGCCAGTGAGTCATGGATGTCATCGTGCACCGCCCAAACGCACCCTCGCACGCGTGGGTGGGTGGGGGGAGGCATGCAGCAGGGGCGCAACATAATAGGTTGGATCACTTTCGAGTGCCTTGCACATTCATCGGCGCACAGGGGTAACATATAATTTCCTTATATGTGTGTAGAGAAACAATTTCAATATGTTGCCTGACTCACACATTCAGGATGGTCATGCCCGATTGAGTGAGTTGGGATGTTCGGAAGTGAATCAGTGTGTCCGTAATTGATCCGGACATGTTAGCAGTGGACGTCGTCGTGCATAAGAAGTTAAACAACATATCACCATCTCTCTATATATAACTTGCACAATCACTGCGTAGACGATTGAGTGTGCAAGACGCCTTAAAATATTTTGAGCGCTCAAAAGTGCACTGATTCTAGCCCTCATATCACTTCCGAGGTACCCCGCGCACTCAGTTGCCTACCGCGTCACGCATTGGGAGGGTGTGGAGGATACCAATCCTCGTATATATAGCTCTAATGATATCTTGCCTGAGTCCTTGTGCATGTCTCCGTGGCGCGACCCTCACAGAAATCCGAGAGCCCCCTCATACTCATCGGGACGAGAGTAGGTCAGGATAAAATCCTTCCCCTAGATATAATTTAATCGTATGAATAATTTTTTATCAAATCCACCATCATGCTCAAATTCAAAAATTTTCATACAAGATTATTTAATCATATCCAAACAAAATTTGCTTCGAATCCTCCTTTATGGTTCAGTATGGGATCTTTTATCGGGCTCAGCAGAAATTATCATCAATGGTCTAGACTCCGACATATAATATATATATATATATATATAATGGTTTTTATCAAAATTATTATTTTAATAAAAACTAAAAGTATTTCTCATACATAAAATTCAATATGAAATAGCTTGAATCCATAAAAAGAATGTTTTTGGTTATCAATGAAAAAGAAGGCTGTTGATTGGGCTCCAATGGCGAGTAAAATTTGGGTTTTTCATCGGCCTTGGAAGCCCAAAATCCAACGACGATCGTGAGGTTAGGGATTTCTAATCCTCCGTCCGGTAGCGACTCGTGAGACGGAATCATCTGGTGGTGGAACAAACGGCTCCAGCTTCGCCCCTCGATTGTCACAGCAACTCGCTGATCCCTGCCCCCAATTTCAATTTCTCCTTCTCTGCTTCGATCCCCTTTAGCTGCCGGCTTGAAGAGTTCTATTCGGCCGTTCAACTATGCCATGCTTTCGTTAAGGTTTTGCCTTCTTCGTTCGCCTGATTCCTGCGTTTCTTGATTCGTTGTGGAGAATAAGGATTCGTTATGGAGAATAAGGAACTAAAGGTTAGTTTTTTTCTGGCCGAATGGATTCAGGGGTTTTTGGAGCAGGCATAGAAGGAAGTTTCTGGTTTCTCTCGGCGTTGTCGGTGGTGGATATCTCGTCTACAAGCTCTATGAGAGTCACACTAGGAGATTGTCGAGTTTGGAGCAGCAGCTTGAAGGCGCTCGACAAGTCGATGAACTCATCAAGAATCAGTAAATTAACCCTTTTTTTTCTTTTCTCATTATGGATTTCAAATATTTCTGCTTGGTTGATTAATTTTGTTATCGTTGGTGCGCAGATTGCAAGTGCATTTTGAGAACATCCAGAGGATTTCCGACACGACCACGCTTCCTTATGCGATGCACTACCTGCGGTCTAGGGTGTCTGAGGATTTGGACCTCTCACCCCTGACGGAGAAGCTTATTCATGGGAAGGGACAGTCAAGCTCACTGCCCCTCAAGGAGAAGCTCGAGTTATGGGAAAGGCTTAAAATTCTAAGTATGCTGCAGTTTCTTTTTGCAAAAAATGTGTCTGAGATGTTGACAGTCTTATTTATGTTAACCAGCGAGAAGCTTTGTCTCTAAAGATGGTCTCTTTTCACTAGGAAATTATTTGGTAATTTTTTTATTTTCTTCCAGGTTTCACAAGGACAGCAGCCTCTTTGTGGTCAGTGACTGTGCTTTGCTTATATGTCAGAGTTCAAGTTAACATTTTAGGAAGGCAATTGTATGTAGAGATTGCCCGCGGCTTTGAGGATGCTCAACATCTGGTAAGTATCATCTTAGAGGAATAATTGCAGAAGCCTGTATAATATATTAGATTCACTTATTCAAATGTGTGGAACACTATAGCCCAGATACGTTTGCTGCTATTCATTTGTTGAGATTGTTTTTGTTAGTGATCTTTGATGATTGCATAGTTTATTAAAATAGTCTAACACAAATTATATAACATTATTCACATCTGAGATTGTGTTGATTGATGTGAGAGTAATACATTTAATTTTAAGCTTGAAATGTGACGGAAAAACAATAGAAACTAAAGGTTTTAAGGAAATTAGAACTAAAATTGCATACATGAAACAATTTTTATTGAGAAAACAATCAAGGAAATAGCAGATGAATGGACGTAAAATCCTTGTAGGGGTTTTAGATGTTCTCAACACATTATTCAATACAAAACTGATATTGATGAAGAAATCATTGATAAGAGAGTGGATTGTTGACACTGTGAGGAACTTCTGAAATCTTGTATGATTGTTGTTGTTCCATTAGAATACTCATGTTGTATGAATTGGAACATTGGACTGATAGAAAGCTACGCATAAAACGTAATGTAACATAGATGAGATTGCTAAGATAGATATATGGAGTTAATAGAAAAGATAAAATAATGAAAACTAATATTGACAAAGTGTCCTATTGAGTTCCTTCTTAATGCGCAGTTTAAGAATTCACAATAACGCCTACATGGACATGAGTAGGTACAACAATTATGCTATTTCCTACTAGCTTATTGTTCTTTGTCTATTTATGGTTCTTTTGTTCATTGATTTATATAACACAACAACAACAGCAATAGCAATAAGCCATGAGTTCCAATTATTTAGGGTTAGCTAAATCTTCACTTGCCATTTAACTCTATATGTGAGGCTACCTCACTATTAATGCCATGCCCCAAGTGAGCTTACTTACCGTGTGTAAGGAAAACTCACTTTGTTAGCTACCAATTCCTTCTGCACATTTCTTGTGTTGGCCAATCACAAGAATAATACAAGTAGCACCATATTCATCACAAACACAAATATAATAACATAGAATAACTTATTATAAAGGAAATTTATGAAACTTTGTTCAACTTTGCAAAAAGGTCTTAGACAGCAGGGTAAAATACAAGAAGCACCACAATCATAAAAAAAATGAAAAAGCCAACGAATAACCAACAAGTAATGACAAAATAAAACTTCAACTCCAATAGCAACAATGTTTGAGAGCATTGAATGTACTTCTATTTGTCTTTCGTTGAGTATTACAAAGGTAAACTTCGAAATAAAATTTTCAATAAATATACTCTCACAAGTAAATAAATAAGTGGTAAGGTTCTCGTATCAGTCCAAGGTGTCATTTAAGCACAAGAGTGACACTTCATGTTCTCTTGCTGAAGCTGGTAGGCTTAATAGTCACATAACCAAGTAGAAATCTCCAAACTGTCATGCCCAGATGGCTCATAATTGACATGCAATTGCAAATTGGGTGTAAACAATCTCTAACCATCATAGGTCCCAAATATCTAATAACAATACATGTGATCGCCAATTCGATGCTAACAATTTATAACTATCACAGGCACCAGACATCAAATCGCCTAAGATGTCTCTTTGTAGCGGTGTCCTGTCTAAAGAAGGTATCACACTCAATGCATGTCCCACTATTCATCCTAAATTATTCTAAACATGCATCTTCAATTAATTAACATACTAGCATGAAGGAGTAAGAGAATAATGTCTTGATTATGTATTCATGATGGTAAAACTCTAGCATATATCATCAGACAACTCTAAGCTTATTTATACATGGTATAATTATCATGCTATATAAAATAAATCCAATATAGTGAGGAAGCTACTCGAGTAAGGAGTGACAAAAGGTGAAGCAGTTTACCCTTGGCATTATTTTACCAAGTGTCCCTAAACCCTCTAAACTCAAGGTGGATTCTAAAGTTACCTATTGGGGACTTTTGGTGTTTAAGGGTCGTGATTACACAGTTGTTGTCTTACCTACACCCACTCTCCTTAGATTTTAGTGTAAAACTCTCCCTCATATGCTTTTAGTTTCCTTTAAAGTAGGTACAAGATGCTTTTAACATTTGCGTCACAACACACTTGTCCAACACATCACCCATAACACTTTAGTTCGTCTAGGTAACAATTATATCATCGCATGATCAAGTGATAAGTATTTTGCATGATTATCCTTTCTTCTAATAGGAGGATATCTTCATGGGTAGCACTTTCGTTCATCCCCTTACTCAAAGGAAAGCCTCCATCAAGCAAGGAGTGGATCTTATTAGTAAGCTCAAGTGTCATACCACAAGTATCAAATACAATTAATATACCGTACCCTCTATGCGCTAATGTAGCTTAGGGATGACTCGAGCCGTCTCCCAACGAATATAACGATAGGATGATAGTTCTTAGGATTGAATGTTATTGCATATGATTTTTATATAAAAATAGGGAGTTTGGGGTTGAGTTCTAAAACTAATAAATGAAGAGCAATGCTTGTAATGAAACCTAATCTAATAAATGAAAAACAATGTAAGTAAAGAAATCTAATCTAACCTAAACTACCATGACAAGGAAATGAAAAACAACATAAAGTAAGCATTTAAAGAAATGGAGCATTAATGAAACCTAACATATGCATCAAACGAAAGACATAAACATAAGAGAACATAAAGCAATAAAACTAACAAAACATTACAACAATATGGACTAAAGGAAATGCAAAATTAAAACCTAACTATTGGAAGAGACAAACACGTTATGTGCATGAATTGAATTAAGCAAAAGTAAATGCAATCCTAAACATGAAGGACAATTCAATACATGCATTCATCAATCAACAAAAACATCTAACTACATGAAGCAACCAACAAGCATAAACCACACATGAAGAGTACAACCCAAGCTCGCGGATAGACGACAATTGCAGATGGATCTTCGGATGTAGCGGCTGTCTGTAAGTACCCTCTTCTCCTCTTCTAACCCGAAGGGAAGATGGAGGGCTGCCGGAGTGGAGCAAGTTGTCCAGAGACGATGAAGGCATGCCTAAGTGGAGGAAACAGACTCTCCACTTCTATCCCGAAGTGGAGAAGGAATGGGGGTTGTTGGTGGTATGGATGAAGCTCTCCTCTTCCTACCCCGAGGAGAGCTGATGATAAGGGGGAAGGAGTCTGGCGGTGGATGAAGAAGATGGACCGGCTGGCGGCGATAAAGGATGGTGTCATCGACCATTGGTGGTGGCGGATGAGAAGGGGTTGGAAGAGGCGGCGTCGGGTGTGTCAAGCCGAGCGTGAGGAAGAAGATTCTCGAGTAGATGGCGTGAGGAGAAGTTATGTTTCTTAATGGGTTTGAGTGAAGGGTTAAGAGATTTGGATCGAATCCAATAAGAATTGAAATTGGGCTTTGAATATTTGGCTTGAGGATTTGGTTCGAAGAGTGGGCTATTGGATTGATTTGAATTCTTGGTTGAAACCATTAGATCCTACTCATAAAACATGATATAAACGTGAAATTAAGCATATGAGAGGATAAAAATACTAAGTATAAGAACCAAAATAATGCGCTAAAATACTTGTTATCACCTACCACATATTGAAAACGTTGTATCAACAAGAACTTTGCCTTTATTGTTGATACTTCCAAGTTGTTTTACATTAACAAGTGGATGGGACAAGGTTTTCAAACAAAGGGCACCGAGCAAAATTCAAAAGGGCACCCCTTTTTATGGGAATCGTCAAAAGGGCGTCCTTTTTATTTGTCATCAAAACAACGCCTCATCCGGCCTAGCTTATATTCTTGATTTCCGAAAATGCTCTTATTTTGGAGCTATCATAGCTTATACGCAGTCGTAGCTAGCTACGATCTCGTAACTGCTATAACTATATAATACATTGTCATTTCTCTTAAGAAAAAGTAAATTGTATGATCATAGTTGTTGTTGTTGTATGATCATAGTTAATATTGATAATTTGATTAATATTCAATATATACCCGTGCATAAGTTGAGATTTATAGATAATGAAAAAAATTGATTACAACTAATTAATATGCTTAATTAATGAGTATAAATCATAGGAAAGTACAAGTTATAATTATTTTTTTTACACAATTGTAGCAATTACATGGTCGTAACTACTACAATTATGTTTAAGTTATTTTTTTATGTTGCAGCAATTATGATTTCGTAGCTACTACAATAACGATGAAAATAAAGGTATTTTCGGAAATAAAAATAATAACGATGAAAATAAAGGTGTTTTCGGAAATAAAAATAAGCTACGGCAGGATGGAACACTAATTTGATAAATGAAAAAGGTGCACTCTTTTGATGATTCCAATAAAAAGGGACGGCCTTTTGACTTTAGCCCAAGGACATAAAACCACAAGAAGAAGAAAAATTCCTGTCCGATAAAAGAATCCCTCTCTACTTATCATTCTAGTGTATTAATTATTTTTCTTGTGAATTATAATCTAATATGAAAAAATCAGCGTTGAGTAATAAATATTATGCATGGAATCATCTCATTGATTTTTTTAAAATGAGTTTAAATACTGTGATACTTATACATGGTTTGAATGTTTTGTTTCATGTACATTTTGGCAGGATGAGATTGACTCATTTAAAAGTCATGGGCAACAGGACTATCTTGCTACAGCAGATTATTTAGCTACCTATGGGATCAATTCATTAATTATCAACATGCGGAGTGCAGCTAGGGAAGTTCTCAAAGAGTATGTAATTATTGTTGCTTGACCCTAACTAATTTGTTTAGGAAATGCTAGTTAAAATTTTATGCTTGTTTTGATTCAATGGTCGTTCCATGTAATGTATATGCTTGTTGATATGAATCAACAGAACAATTCAACATCATCTTGCACTTCAATAGATGTATTACGCTGTAGTATATGACTTCATGCCTGACAAGCACTATAGCTGTATAAGATAAATTACCTGATTTGCTCGCTTGCATAATATTAAGAATGTTCAGAAACAAAGAGTTTAGCTAATAATGCTGGTGTTTTTTTTTTGTCATGGTGTATCATGGGTCAGCAAGCAGCTTAAGGAGCCTGTTAGCATAGCAAAACTGCATGAGATAATGATCCAAATTCTGGATATGTTCATGAACACTGACTCATTAAATTACTGGATAAGTTATCTGGTTCCTGAAAATGTTCATGACTACAAGCAACAGATGGCCATGTCTGCCAATGGATTTGAAGATTCTTCTCTTCTTATGGATGCCACTAAACTGGAACAGCTTTTGTCTGAGACTCGTTCTGTGCTGTCAAGGTATGCTAATATACACTAGTTTGGATCTATTTTATGCTTTGTAGAGCATGCTGGATATCGGAAATATAAATAGATCTTTGTGGAATCTAACTACTAGAATATTAGATAATAGGTTGGAACTTCCTTCCGTCTAATATTTTGGTCGGTGTTCAGGCTATGTACCAAGTTCATTTCTTCATTTCCAAGTTGTGGCATGCATTAATATTCTTATTCATATTTTTATAGTGTGCATTTGAGGCTTCTTAACGTTCCTTGTCCATTGACTTTGCCATATTGTTTAGTCTTGTTTTATTTATTCTCGACTGGGATACTTGTAGGAGCAGCTATACCTTGACCCTCACAGACACTAGTTTGGTGGCTTTTGCACTGGTTTTCCTATTTGTTCCTACTGGGATGGTTAGCCGACCCTACTAAGTAGGATAAGGCTTGGCTGTCGTTGTATTATGGGACGGTTGAGTTGATTCATTGTGAACCTCTTTTTTTTCATTCAGAGAATGAAGATATTTATAATTGAGGGATAAGAGCTTCATACATTTAACTGTTTGTGTATCTGCAAATCAAGATTCTGAAATTTGTCTACCTCATGTGTGTAATTATAGTTTCTTTTTGATAATCACTCAAGTGTAGGTATAGTTACTAAGCTATAGCATAAACTGGTAATTCTAGATGGAACTAGTCTGTTTCTCATGTTGTAGAGTATGTTGGTTACAATATTTACCATCCATATGCATCGCATTTACTAATTGACCGCTAATAGCCAGGATTAACACAGATGATGATGCAGGCATTTATTGTTTTAATATGCTTGCTAAGTCTGGCTGGATCGTACTGGTTCTATGCCACGCACAATGATAATAGTGAAAATTGATATACCTTTTTCCTTGTTAATCATACCTATTTTAGGACAACTAAATCAAACCAACTGATTTGTTCTGACAATTATTTTGTTTTATATAAGCAGTTTAAATCACTTAAACTGTGAACTTGAAAATTATTTTCCTTTCATTAAAAATGATCTTGGATTTCATAGATATTCTTGAAATATCTTTGTCTAGAACTCTAGATTGATAATACCAGCAAAACTCTCTATTCCATTCTCCGTATAAAGACACTTTTCTAGTTTTAGGACCTAGATTGATAATACGAGCAAACTTTAATTGATTATAATTTTCTAGCCTTCTCAACCTTTTAGAATGAAACAAGTATATTTCACCAACAGCTAAGGTTGGAATCTGTCATTTCCTGACAATTTTTTTTCCTGTTAAGAAATTTGTAAAGTACCAAAGGTCCAAAACTAGCCATTTTTAGTCTCATTTGCTTCTGTTTTCCATAAAGGAATAAGAATTCCTTGTGTGATCTTCTGAGAAAGACGAAGCCGATGTGATAGTGAACATTAGATGTGCCTTTTCTCCTGTTATTACTGCTTTATGTTCTGGAAAGCCATGCAAATACAATTGACAATTTTTTCATGGGGTGTAATTAATTTACCAAGTGAAATTATATTATTTTAAGAAGTTATGTGCATATTCATCTTTGCACATGCTATGCTTCTGATTGTATCTTTGTATTATTCTGTTTGCAGCCCAGATTTTGGAAAAATCTTGGATATATCTCTGAAAAAGGTTGTTGATGTTTTGGCCGATGACATTAGCAATCAAGTCGCTGGGACAAGCTCCTTGGAAGTTCCCTTAGCCAAACTATTACCTCAAATTGCGCGGTTAACCTCGCCTCTACTTGATGAACCCCGTGGCAACAAATTTGTGCAGGCCATTCAAAGCTTGCCGGAGGTTGAACTGTTCTACACACTTCTATATGCAAACATGTCATTACTATCGTAGGCCTACCAACCAATGTGTGAAAGATAGTCTTCACAAGCCCATTAAATTGCAAAGTTATCCTTAATCAAAGGTTTCAGTGTATGTCTATCACTTGAGAGAATGTCTCCTACTAAGTTTGGTGAACACATGCATGCATTTCATGCTTGATTTTTAGTTCTGCGTATACAATAATTATTCTGAATCATGTTTATCCTTGATGATATGGTGTGATGCCAGGGGAACAAAAAAGGTTCGGATGTAAACAGCTGCTGATTGTAATTTCAACATGCTACAATCACAGCTCCATTCATTATTCAAAGGGACATTGAAACAATTGATGCTTCATAATTCTTAGTTTATCTTTTTCCAACCTATTTTATTATAATTTTTTTAAAGTTTTTCATAGATATTTCTTATGATATTTTGTTGAAACACCCATGTAGATTTTGGTATTTTTCATTTTGTGCGCCTAACTTTTACAATGTCAAAATCATGCTTAGTTATCTCTCTTTTCACTACTTTAAGGATAATGTTGTTTGGTGAGTGTCATTAGTATAATAAATTTGTGATAGATTTTATCGAGTCTGCATAAGTTTAAAATTTTAATAATCTCAATTTACACTATCAAAATATAAGAATACAGATATGTCAAAGAAACTTTGATGGTATATTGATCTTGATAATAATTTAGAATTTTCTACGTGCGTTATTCAATTTCATCCAAAATTAACTATTGAATTTATGTTATTTAAAATTTAAAAGTTTAATATTTTTAGAATTAAAAGAGTTTTAGATATTTACCGTTGGTATTAATTAGTGGTTATCATTATTTTAAATTTTATAATGAATTTGTAATTTTTTTTAAGTTTAAAAATTTACTATTTTTTAATTTACACAGTAGAATTTAAATCGGAGGGCATAAATATATCAGGATTTTAAGAGTGTTGATTTTAGTTCGATGTAATTTTGAATTTTCTAAATCCATTAGTTAAATTTATCATTGAGGAATGATAATGTAAAAATTAAAAAAAACAGTAATTTATATAATCGGATTCACATATAAACACATAGATTATTGTTAAGATTAGCTATATTATATATATATTTTTTTCAAATGATTCGAAGTTTTTCAAATTTATCATTCAATTTTATTGTTAAGAATAGTAAATTTTTAAATGGCAGAGTAAAAAGATGGAGAAGAGTGAAATTTATAACTCCAGTAAAGAGGAGCGGATTGTATAATTGATAGTATGAAAGTTAAATCAGCGAACTAAAATTTGGAAATCAGATTAGTACAAAGGTA
>JBAMIB010346394.1:0-11065 GCA_037177415.1 Kaempferia rotunda | reverse complement strand
AAGTCCTGCAAGACTTAATCAACCATATCAAATAACTATGAAACCTAACTTAACCCATGTTTGACACATACATCAAACCGATTGCCTCAACATAAAATACCTTGTTGGGTGCCTAACCTTCTCATGCAAAGGGTTGCTGTGCTAGGGCAAAATGCTCCCCGTGATATACTGCGTGTATCTAGCGGGGGGGCCGGCGATACTGGGCCACTTGGGGTGAACGTTATCACCTTTAGTTCCAGTAGAATGTGATATGGTAATTGTACTCTTATGAGAAGAATTTTTCTTACATACATCATGAATATGACAATATTCAATTTAGAAGAGGATGGTCGTTCAATTCAACAATATCAACAAAGCAAGTGGGATGAACTTGCTATGTGTCATTCTATCACAGCTCCATGGATCTTAGAGATCTGAAGCTCCAGCTTGAAGAGCATCAAATGTGCAAAATTCAAGTGTGGTGTAGCCTAGAAGATCCCTGTAGTGTCAGTTCAATCTTTGCTTATGAGTGCTATAATATCGCCTCACGAATGCATTGGATTTTGTCATTGTGCTTTCCTTTTACATGCATTTAGCTACTTCTAATCTCCATTTGAAGTTCTTTCTAAGGTTGTTGGACAAGATTGTGGATATGGATGGAATTGATTGAGTTAAGTCACACTTTGAATAAACTTGACCCAATCAAAATATTTTCCAAATTTTTTTAGTATGGAAAAAAAAATCAAATTCAAATTTGAACACATTAAGAAAAAAACTTAAACCGGAAAATTAGTTAGATTTGCTTTTTATTTTTGAGAATTTCTCAAAATAAATAAAATACATAGCACATATTATAGATTATGAAATTATATATATATATATATATGTCCTGTGCACGCACTGTGCAGAAAAAAAAATAGTGCTATGCAGAGCTGTTTTTTTGCAAAAAAAACAGCTCTACTGCAAAAAAACAATTCTACGATAGAGTTGTTTTTGCAAAAAACAGCTTTACGCAACCCTGTTTTTTTTTTTTTTTTGCGCAGTGTTGTTTTGCAAAAAATAGCTCTACACTGCATGCATGAGAGAGATGGTTCTGCATGCATGAGAGAGAAGAAAAAATTTAAAAATTTGTTTAAACACCGAGTCAGCTGGCCATGACAGCAATCGCTCACGCACGCTCTTATAAGAGTGTGCAGGCTAATATTTCTATATATATATATAGCGTGTTTTTAGCCTGCACACCTAGTGTGCACACCCGCATAGGCTACCCTCACAGCTCCGGGTCCGAGCGCCCAAACCAGCTCCGGGTCCGGGCGCCCAAACCAGCTCCGGTCCGGGCGCCCGGAACTGTATGCATGTGAGGGTCGCCCACGATGGGAGTGCAGGGATGGGTATACAGGGTAACAGACCTGTATATATATATATATGAAAATATTAGCTTGCACACCCCACGTGTGCGATATATATAAACCAGGTCTAACTCAGATTTCTATAAAAACCTGAAACTCAAAGATGAATGAGATATTTCAAAACCCAAAAGAATTGGATTGCTTCAGGTCAATTTTTCGGCCAGTAGCTGCAACTTCATTATCCTCTGAATCTGTTCCAACATCCACCATTATTGCTACTAGTTCAGATCAGTATGAACAGTTTTGACCTGGCTCAAGAATGGCTTTAGTTCATCCGACATTATTGGTATAATCTCCATTTTTGGAACTATTTCCATGGTAAAATACAGTGCCATAAAGTTGCTTGCTACTATGCAACTTCTCATATAACTAGTAACTAGGAGTTATTTTCCATTTTTTATCTTAACTTTATCATATCCTCAAATCATTCGCATAACCCTATTATTTCCCTGTAAATTGATTCTCCATAACCCTTTTAAAGATAGTTGAATTGCCATGTAGCCTTAATACTAGTCATTTGTGTATTTTAGGACTTACAGACAAATATAACGATAAATGCTAGTCATGAATATGATAGAGCTTACTAACTTGATGACCAATATCCCTCTAGCACTCTAACTACCACCAATATCACCCTTTACTAGTGCCAATATCATGTTGATCATTTGTGTTTGAAATAAAGGACTTTTTCAGTCTTTGGTTACAGTGAGATGTGTGAGCGTAGCAAACACAATCCTGTCTTTTTCTTTTGGAACTGAGTGTAGTAATATGATGATCTTAGATTAATTACCTTTCATAGTTGTAACCTAAGCATAATGTGACATCTCAACTTCTGACATTAACGTTTTCCTTCCAAGAATCCCTCTGCAAGCTTAAGTATTTGTAACATCACTAGTCCCAATTCTCCCTTTCCCCACTAGTGCCAATGAATAGCTGAGTGCAAAATCTTGATCATAATTTTTTGGCTTTCTAGAAAATAACTCCAATATTTAACATGACAATCCTAGACTAATGGGGAGCATTTTATCAGGACTTATTAGGCAGGAGAATTGAAACATTAACCTGTTGCTAAAAATTGACAAACAATGCTTAGTCCTTACTTGCTCATCTAAGCTTATAATTTGCCATTCATTAGCTCTATCTCACCAAGTGAGACTAAATTAGGATGTCACGTTTTTTTGGTGAATAGGCATAGGTTTCTTGGAAAATGATTACATCATCTAGAAGATCATCCATCAATTAGTATCTAGGAAAAAAAGGATCATAAAAGAGCATTGAATTCCATGCGGTGTCTACTTAATTTCAAAAATCAAAGGCATCACTGCAAGCCCCAACTCTCAAAACTGACTTCATATAGCCAGTACTTCATATGTTAAGGAGAAAATAGTCTTCAACTTAGTTTTCTATGCAGTTAGGGTGGATGCGGTTTGGTAAGAAAAATTGAAACCAAACCAAAATATTTCAATTTAAAAAACCCAAATCAAAACCAAACTGAAAACTTATGGTTCAATTTCTAAATTGAGCCTAAATAATTATATTGGTCAAATCTTGACTGAAATTGAAATTGAACAATAAACATACATGTCAATCAAAAATAGATTAACATTGCCGTTTAAGCAAGGTTTTTATTGAAACAGCAATCAAACTTATTACAGTGTTGAGATTTAGACTAAAACAACGAAAACTGATAACACTGAGGAAATATTGACTTAGCTATATATTCAATTTATTTATACAAAGCTTATTTAGTTTACTTTACCAAATCTATGGAAAATTATTTTGCATGAAATAGTCTCCAAGAAAGGCAAAACAAAGTCATAGCATGGATAAGAAAGGAGGATCTTACAACCATTTGTAATCAAATTAAGATAAAAAAGTAAAATTGCTAATGCATTACTAAGCAAATGTAATAAAAGATGCGAGATTATCAAGATACATACCTGGACAACACCTTCATAATCTACTGAAGCCAAATAACTATTTATATAAGTATTCCAACAGACACAGCTGAGCTTGGATCTACTAGACATTTCAATCAGTGGGTAATGAACATCCAAATTGTCATTCAAAAGAGCGCCAAACTCAAAAATCTTAATTTTCTTCGATACTCCAGCAGCAGCAAAGAAATCCTCATCACGGTCAAAACTCAAAGCACAAATGACATTCACAGAGTTGAAGGTGTCTACCTTTTTCAAACTCCCACAAACTTCAAATTTACTATATCGAGCATACTTGCACAAACCATTAAAGAAGGTGCCCAGACAATCCTTTGCTTCATTTGCATCATTCTGAATAAGGGAATATCTATTACTATTCTTCAAAACGCCACAGTCAGAATGGATTGCAGTAATAGGACCAGCTGTGTCAATTTTTGAGATTTGAGAGAAGTATGCATTTTCTAGTTGATCAAAATTCTTCATCAACCTCTGCTCATATTTATTTGATTTGGAATGTGATTGTAGTTGTTGAATATGCGATACTGTGTTTTCATTCATGCTGGAAGAATCTGTGCGATTGAATATGAATTTTGTGCTATCCGAATATAACTGAGCTCTTGATAAGTGTCTTTTTTCAGCCTCCTCTATATCTGCCTTTAACCAGGCAAATTCTGCTTCTAGCTTTGACGACTGCTTCACCTTTTCTTCTTTCAAAGATGAAAGAAAATACAATAACAAATCTGATTCTGCATCTTCCTCTTCATCCAAAGCTGATGATTTATCTACCGATAACAAATCTTTACTTTCATTTAACAGATCGCTTTGAAGAATATCCCTGACATGAAATGGCATTATCTTTAGGTCATACCATATCGACTCCATCAAAGAGGAAATGAAACCTTACATGAAGTAGACATGATGGTAGATATTTCTCAGCAAATATTATCATTAAAAAATGCAACAATCCATCCCGTAGTTTGGGGAGTTGATATCCAAATAAGCCAGCCCAGAAACATCCTTATTGGTCAGATTGCCTCAATCGTATTGGAGTTTGAACACAGTAATATGAAAAGAATGTAATAATAAAAATAAGAGTAAAAGGGAAATTAAATTTGTTTGATGTGAAAGACAATGAACGAGGAAGTGTGTCATTGTTTTAAGGAGCATCCAAGGAGAGCCATAGGAATATACTGTCTGCAATGGATGCCCAATTTGCTAAGGTGGAAGTCACTGTTGGAAAGCTGCAAGAATAGTCTGACGACTCAGAGGAGCATCTTGAGGAGCTAGACTCCACAGGTGAGGAGGTTAAGGAAGAGATACAAGGCGCCCTCAATAAATTTGAAGACCAACTGACCTAGAAGACTGCCATCCTGGGTGTTGTTTTGTGCAAGGAAAACAGGTGGGACAATGTTATAGTTTGCAATTGCACACTGTGTGAGTTTAAGCAATAATTTTACCCTGAGTATGTGGAAGATGAGACCCGAGCTGACTGTGAATTTAGTTGTGAGCCATTTGAGGCATTATGGTAGTTCTGAGATTGTACTGACAGTTCCATAAGGAGGACCAACAAGGGCATCGCTAAAACTGGTGGGACAATGATATAGTTTGCAGTTGGACGCAGACATAGAGTACTCATTCAACTAGACACTTGTACTACAATGTACTTATTGTGCTACACTTATACTACAATATACTATTTGTTGTACTATGCTTGTTTTACACATGTATTACATTTAAAGAACTCTTTACCAAAAATAGAGGTGCCCACCCTCATTTGTAAGCATTCAAGCAAAACAACACTATCTTTGTGCTTCAAGCATCTATAGCTCTTGTGGTCCTAGAGTGATAGACTAACTTAGACATACAAGGAAAAAGATTCTTTGCCCAAAGGTCGCACAAAGCCCCGCCATAGCCCATGACACCTGCATATTAAATGCACGTTGTTTTATGTAGGAGACTACATATGCAGTCACAAGTCACAACCACCAAGGCATATGTGGCAGGTGCTTGCTTACATGTTGCATCTCTGGTTGCCTACATGTGGTTGGCTTCAACATGTGAGAAAACGTGAAGTGGATGTAGTTGCTTATGAGCCATGTATAGATTGCATGTGCAAACATCCAAAAAATCAAAAATATAATTCATTTGACTTGATTTGGCATGTACCAAACCAAATATACAATCCTACTTATTACCAATTTGATCCTTCTCAAATAACCATTTTTAGCTCTTATGATTGTGGAATACTTTCATAAGTCTAGTTTTCAGTGTGATAACTTGTATGTGTTATTTTAAACACCTATTTTGCCAAAATATAATTATATTGATGTTGGTTATACAATATGTTTTGCATTATTGATTAACATGGATTTTTTTATATATTTTATAAACTTTAAATTGTATAATAAAATATAATTTTTAAATGATTATTGATGGGAAATGTTGATTAGTATACTTCATTGCAAATATGTTAAACAATTTTGTAATATATCTATATATTAATATAAATTGAATATGCTCCTGCATATGCGCTATGAAGTGGGATTATTGCATACCACTTCCATTTGCTTTATTACTTATAAATTGTTAGATAGAATAGGAATAAATTAATTGTCGGATTACTTAGTCTAATGTCCTAGCTTTTAGATTAGATAATCTACAAGATATCCTAGATCTCACTTGATATCCAACCTATTCACTACCCACTAGTTCTCCTCTATTCTTCTTTTCTTGCCTATGTCACCTAGAAGTCTTCCTATCATAAGATCTCTCAAAAAAGTTACCCTTGTTCATCTTCCCAATTTATCCAACATACACCACCAGACTCCACTCCTTTCTACATACCACCACCGCTAATGAGACAAGCCCCACTAGTTACCTAGTCCTACCTATCCCCAACCACCCAAGACTCTCTTCTGAATCTTGTAATAAGGTCATGGCGGTGGAAACCATGGTCTTGGACACAAATAACCACAACATCTTCATATTTTGACTATACTCTAGAATTAAAGATGAATAATGCTAGATTTTACACTGAAACTAATCTAATTCATCAAAGTTGCTACGATTTCTAGCCATGATACAAACTAAGCCTTTGTGGTTAATTAATTCAAGAGCATCTTCACAAATGAATAGGAATGGTGAATTATTGTTTGGACTCAATCTTTTTATTTTACCACATATTTCTATAGTTGATGACACTTATATTTCTATCAAAGAGCATGGCTCCTTGCTTAACTCCTCATTGCTCTTGAATAAAGTGTTTTATGTTTGAAAGCTTCCCGTGAGTTTATTTTTTGGTAGCAATTCTACAAAACCCTTAACCTTTTAACATGCCCATTGTGTTTATCCGGTCATAAATTTGATGAAGTCTATCACTTAGATGATCATCTCACTTTTAACGTTCTTACTACTAACAAATAACAATCTCACCATACACTAATGGCATTGTTTACTTGGTGATCCTTTTATCTAGATTTGAACAGTTTGTTAATATTCCATCTTTGTTGACCAAGCTTTATTGTTAAGTGTGTGAATTTAGTAAGGAACATTGAGTATCATTTCCTCCTAGTAGTCAAGAATATACCTCTTCTCCCTCCATTGCAATATTATATCTTAGTCTCTATTTTGTGAATGCCTCCATGAGCTTCAAATGCTTGTTCTCTGAGCCAACATAGAAAAATTCTTGAAAGTCCTTCTAGTGTATCTCCCTTATTACTTGGTCCCACCCAATCCAACATTTTAAGAAAGGGTCTGTCAAATTTGAAGCACATACAACCATTCTCAATGATGATTTGACATACCTGAATGCTCGTTTCCTTGGTGAATTTCTTACCATAGCCTTCTAATGTTAAAAAGGCAAACTATGGCCCCTACTATGAAAGGAAAAAATCATTTTCCCTTTGCTATTCAAGATTACTATCAACATACATCTAGAGTAGGATGAAATGTCAGAGATTGGAGGATAATGTCTCAAAGTGCATCAAAACTTGTCCACATATGTAATGTATCTTCAAGAATACATGCAAAATGAATGCACACCTTGGCCTTGGGCGACAAGAAGGGTCAGGATGCAACAGCCAAAGAATAAAGCCAACTTCCTTAAGATTTTCTGACACAAAGGTTGGCGGAAGAATCCGATGGCGCAGATTCAACATTGCAGCAGAATGGAGTTTCCAAGTTTTGCAGCAGCATAACAACTGAAAACAAAGAGGTGAGAAATTTACTAAAAATATAACAAAAATAATGTATTAACTTGATCCAATGTACAACCAAATCCTGAAGAGAAAATATCCCCTTCATTTGCCTACTTAGCAAAACTGTTTTTATTTCGATGAGGCTATTGAACCAAGACCAATGAAAACTGTGTTTATCTAGCCATAAATCACCTTAGTTGTCTCATAAGAATGGGCCATCAACAGTGATAGAAAGGGGAAGAGAAAAACAATTTGAAGATGACTCATAAGAATGGGCTGGTCAATGCATAAACAAATTCCTTTCATAGTATTCCTAGGAATAGTTCTTTGCTAGCAGCCAACATTCCTTTTCTGTACGTCCACACATCGAATAGAGATAATAAGAAAGGAATGGAATGAAAGAATCAAACTGTCACCCCTAGTTGTCTCCTTCATGGACATATATGTTTAATTTGTGTGTCAGAAGCCATCATTAGATCTATGCTCTCCTTATTCCTTGGGAAATCAATAACTTGATCTTTTCCTTCACAATATTTCATGGCATTTTTTTTATTTGTGCTGTAATCTCTGTATTCATTTTTTCCAGTGTAACCACATTTTCAACTATTACAAATACTAGTGACCAAACACCAACAAAACAGATAAGAGTAAACGCAGAAATGAATCTTGTTTCTCTAGCATTATTGGAAATAAGAAAATCATTGAAAGGAGAAGATCATTAAAAAAAGGAACCTTAGAAATAAGCAAACCAAATACATATATTCAAATAGTAACAAAAAATGGCAATGGTATCGAGAGAATAAAAATCATGAACACATATACACAATACTGAAAGAGGTTGGGCAATTCGACCAACACAATTTATGTCTTAATGAAGTGTTTCAGTTGCCCGCTTCACTCACCTCAAACAGAAGAAGGCCAAGATTGTATACATTTGTTGAAAAGGAGCATGTGTGATCATTTATTTCCTCAGGACTAGCATACCAACTCTCCTCCAATTTCAGTAGTGTGGACTGTTGGCTGTTGAAACTAGAATTGCTGTGCATATTCTTTCTGTCCAATTTTAATACCATAAAATCATTGCTAGGATTGTTTGATCTGAAATTATCAGCATCATGTTCAAGATGATCAACACCTTCAAAATTACTGCTTGACAGGCGTGTGGGGTGCTCACTACTAAAATGCTTAAGACCATGAAATTTCTGTAGCTTCACCGAAGAAACTTGACGAGTATCATTATCCTGGTCACTGCCCTTCTTTCTTTTCAAACGGATGTCTAGATGGTGAATATATTGTCCCACAGAATCGTGATGCTTTATCTCACTCTGCGGGGCAAAAGAGCCAATGTATTTAACTTGATTTGTGGGCAACTTGACCAAATATGACGGTCGTAAATGTTGTAAAATGATCTGTTGGGAGTGACAGATGTCAACGAAATCCACGATCTGCTTAAATATATGCATGCTCTCAGCCTTGTTTATCTTTTGGTCTTTAGGCTTAAGCCATTCCCTCAAGGTAATTTCTCCTTTATAAGGATTTGAAGTTTCTACCTTGTCAAACAAGATAGCATCTGCTTTAGCACTAGGAGTGTGAGATGATGTCAAAGTGATGTCCAAGCTAGAACTAGGTCGTTCAACATGTTGAGAAATCACAGTGCCAGGAGCACTATACTTTCCTTGAAATGTGACTCCTTTACCCTTTAGCGAAGTCTTCAACAAGTATTGGTGAAATCCAAACCCAGAGGGAGCCTTAGTCTGAAGCACAACAGGAGAATTTGTTGGCTCAGTACTTGAGCTGAGATGCTTGTCAGCCTTAGATATATGATCGGACAATCCAGAAGCTTTTGGCTCAGACTGTGTCACTAGCATACTCTTTGTACCTGATGATGGAGGCAAAACCTTGTTGTCCAAATCATCACTGTGATCCACTGAAAAGGATTCACTCACATCTTTGTCTCTTGATTTACCTGTAAGCCTTGTGAAATTCTTCCATAGACCCAACTTATTTGATGGTTTCTCCCCGCTACCTGTGCTACTTCCTATAGACAAGTTAGGATTCCTATAGCTTTTCAGAGTCAACTCTTCTACCATCTCTTCTTGTCTCCCTAAAGAGTTGAGTCCTGAGCAGTGTGGTTGGCGCCCAGAATTTGTTGGTATATCAACATTTAAGTCCTTTTCTGTGCCACTGTTACTGAACAACCCAGGTGGCTGTAGCAATGCAAAGTGTTCAGACCATTCAGCATCTTCAAGGTTAATATGTGCTTGTGTTTC
The DNA here is from genome assembly GCA_037177415.1 of Kaempferia rotunda. NCBI lineage: Eukaryota > Viridiplantae > Streptophyta > Magnoliopsida > Zingiberales > Zingiberaceae > Kaempferia > Kaempferia rotunda. Next base: position 1,274 of record JBAMIB010346394.1, on the reverse strand, counting down.
TAGTGCAGAATCACAATTTGGCTCCTCTGGCGCTTTGTCAATCTCTACTCTTTTGAAATGAGGAGCATCCGGCCCTGAGTCCTCAATTATCTCATTTACTTCATCCGATCTTTCCATAACTCGTGAAAAGTTCCTCAGAAACAAGGACCAAGACAACTTTGAAAACCAACTGCTTCAGTAGCCATTCATAAAAATTCCATATTTAACTTCAACAAGGCCCTGCATCATTGTTTTATATCCAATGCAACGATAAGTAGATCGTAAGTGCAACAATACGCATTCTATCCAAACGGAATAGAAAATAGAAAATATTCATTAAAACGAAATAAAATAGAGGACGGTCCTAGGATTTCAGTCTGTAAATGCCAAAAAAAAACATCTCTTACATTATAAAAGAGGAAAAAATCATCTTTTTCCTCGAAATTCCAGCTTATCGGAACCGCAGAACAATGTTTACAGAGAGATTATAGATAGCGCCATAGTCCCTAATAGATTAGGTACATTAGGCAATGACCCTGTAGTAACCAATCAGGCAAAAGAGGAGGGAAAAAAAATAAAAAGATGAACTTGGACGGTGAGGGTACCAATTAAAAGCACACAAGTCAGTTGGGAAACAAACAAACAAGCATACCAGGAAAGAGGGCGGGATCGAGGAGCAGAGCTGAGGAGATCGATTGGACGAGCAGTCGCAGGAACAAGAAGCGAGGACAAAAAGAACCCTAAATTGTCCCAAAGCGGAAAGAAGCAGAGGTTACCTGAGCATTCGCCATAATTAACAAGTAAATTCCACTAGGCCTGGATCTGCATATGACATTCTCACTCTCCCTCTCTCTCTCTCTCTCTCTCATCCTCTCTTCCCCTTATTGTGGCAACACCACCCCTCTCTTCCCCTTATTCAAAGAAGATGAGGGGGAGATAGCGAGGTGTCATCGTGTCACTCGAATTGTACGATTTCGTTAGGCGAAACTTTTCATCGGATCCAGAAAGGGACCTGGAATAAGGTTTCCATTTTTTAAATCATAGTTCATTTTTGGAAAAATTGTACGAACATCCTAATAAATATACCATTTAAATATTTACCATTTAAAAATTTACGCATTTTACAAACTGACCATTTTAAATTGGTTAGAATTTTTTTATTATAAAAAACACCCCTTATTTTCATTATCATCCAAAAATTAAAAAAAAAACCACGCGCTAAATTTTCATCCAAAAAATATTGAAATGTTAATGATTAAAATTTCTCTATCGCTAGTTAAAATTAGTTTAGAAGA
>JBAMIB010346287.1:0-11066 GCA_037177415.1 Kaempferia rotunda | reverse complement strand
GTCCAGTGGTGTTCATTGTTCAATTTGTGCGATTTCGGCGCAGTTTGAGCGTGTTGTGGCCGCCGGCGGCGATAGCGGAGCTTGGGGAGAGCCGAAGGCCCGGAGAGGGGAGGTGGGCAGCTCGACGTGCCGACTGGGGTATGGCTCACAGCTCTGTTCAATCTGACAAGTCATATGACTCTTTTGATCTTTTCCTTGCTGAAGCCTTTCAACTTCCAAGTTCCAACCCTCTCGTCAGTCGTCTCTTATCTGAGTTATCTCTCGATCTCTGAACATTGCAGATTTGCAGTGAATGTGATTATGTTTTGCACCTTGAGAAGGAGTGCTTAAAATTGTTAGCTTCAAGCCTTCAAGCCATAAATTTGGTAAATCCGAAGTTTGGAATTATACGTAGAAGGTATGCTCGAAATCCTCTTGATTTCTTATTCAAAAACACTATTTTGTATTTTGAGATGCACATGCTATAGTTAATTTGATTTTTAGTTTGTGGTAAAAAATTTCTTGTAGTTAATGTAATTTCTTAGAAAAATTTTAAATTAGTATTTTGGTTTGTATTTTGTAGGTCTTAATGAAGAAGACTTTTGATTAAGAAAAATTGATCGTAAGGGGCTCAATTTTAAAACTTCGACTCAGGCCTATAAAAACTCAGGTACATTGCTCCTAGCTAAACAGACCATTAACGTCGGTGTTAGCGACTATACCTCCTAAGAATTAGATACGTCATAAATTAACTTGTGTCGGATTGCAAATGCCATGACACTGGAAATGATGGGAAAATGCGTTACAAATTTGATCTAAATGTTAATTACTGAACGTACAGGAGGCAGATTGAAACAAATGAGAATTTTCCTAAATGCAAGGGGTAGATTGATAAAACTCGACTACGCGACGTCCGGGCTACATTGACAAAACTCATCGACACCTGGCGAGGAGAAGGAAACGCTTCCGAGTAGAAATTACACGCGAAGAGATCTAAGCGGCGATCGAAGCCTCGTGGGATCTTCGCAATGGCAGCAGGGGGGAAAGTTGTCAATTAAGGCTGCGATCGGAGGAGCGGCGACAGGATCTTGGCAACTCTGACCTCGGAGGAGAAGCCCCCTCCTCTGGCTCTCTCCTCTTCGAGGCGCTCCGAGCGGGGAGGTCGAATAGGACGACGCGGGCACGGCGGATCTCGGAGTCACGGCGAGCAGGTTTTCCCGTTAGTTTTTGTGGGGATCCTACCTTGATTGGTCGTGGGCATTCTCATTGGTGCGATCTGGGATCTCTGGAAGTATCGGCCTGAGGGAGAATCAAGGAGATCAGGCGTTGACCAGATTTTGGAGCGCGAAATGGTACGTTACATCGCTCTTGTACCTTCCATTCTCTGGAGATCTAGCATTTGGTGTAGTCCGTGCAGGTTTAGTGTATGTACAATTTACAAAGGGCTCCATGTCTGCGTTGAAGCAACTGATTGTTGTATTCCTATAAATGTGTACGGCAAAGTTTTAATATTTTACTTGGAATTATAAGCCGAGAAATTTAGTGAATACAATACAAACCAAACATGGATTGAGTGATCGATGAATGGCGGTGTCTTATCATTACCAATTGTGTATGTTAATTTATTTACTTGCTTGATTTTCACTATTTATATGGTCTTGGATTTATTGTTCTCATTGCTTAACAGGCCAATCTTAGCAATCCTACAGTAGGGTCACAAGTATGGACTGAGGATCCTGAAGAGGCTTGGATTGATGGGGAGGTCGTGGAAGTCAATGGAGATGAAGTCACGATCACCTGTACTTCTGGAAAGACAGTGAGTCTTTTACTCGAGCATTCTCCATTTCTAATGAACTGCTATTTTATGATATACTGTTTCCCACTGCAGGTTACCGCGAAATTCAGCAGTGTGTACCCTAAAGATACCGATGTATCACCTTGTGGTGTCGATGACATGACAAAGCTAGCTTATCTACATGAACCAGGTGTCTTGCTGAACTTAAAGTCAAGATTTATGATGAATGAAATATATGTAAGTATGGATCGTTGACTTGATGTATCTTCCCCATTTTTTATTTTATGGCAATTTAGATAGATATTTATTCACTATGCTAATATAATGTCCGATTTCTCAGACATATACTGGGAATATACTGATTGCTATGAACCCTTTTCAAAGACTGCCACACCTATACAATACCCACATGATGGAACAGTATAAAGGGGCAAATTTTGGTGAATTAGCTCCCCATCCTTTTGCAATTGCTGATGCTGCATATAGGTAATACTCATATTTTCTCTAAGTTAACGCTACTATATCTCCTTTACCGATTATTAATACTGATATTCTGATCTTAAATGCAGACGCATGATGATTGATGGAATAAGCCAGGCAATATTAGTAAGTGGAGAAAGTGGCGCTGGAAAAACAGAAAGCACTAAGATGCTTATGCGCTTTCTTGCTCATATGGGTGGTAAAGTGGCAACTGATGCACGGTCTGTCGAGCAACAAATTTTGGAGGTCACACATTGAATTTTTTCTTTATTAGATTAAATTTTTTGAACTATTGATTTTGTGCCTACAAAAGAATGTCTTCATCTGGAAACTAACTCGAGTATCATTTACTATTTCATCTTTGGTCCAGTCCAATCCTGTGCTTGAGGCATTTGGCAACGCAAAGACAGTACGAAATAATAATTCCAGGTAGTTAATCATTATTTCCTCACTCTTTCTCACTTCTCTATTCCCTTTTCCTTTCTTAATCCCTTGGGTCAATAAAGTGGAAGAAAGATTTAAGTGGAGGATTGGTTGTCATTTATGATGACCAATGTTGAATTTCCTACCTTGTCAGTCGTTTTGGAAAGTTTGTTGAGATCCAGTTTGATGAAAAAGCAAGGATTTCAGGAGCTGCTGTCAGAACATACTTGCTTGAAAGATCTCGTGTCTGTCAAATATCTGATCCTGAGAGAAACTACCACTGTTTTTACATGCTATGTGCCGCTCCATCTGAGGTAATTTCTCCTCTCGGTGGTTATAGTCCTTTTTAAAATAAATATTTTTTTCAGAGAAAGAGATCTAGTTATTTGTAATCAATAATTTATTTACATAAAAGATTGTTTATTAGTTTCTACTCATCATAAGATCTGACATAATGGGAATTAATCATGCAACAAAAACATGATGTATCTCACAACTTGATTGAATTTATGGATATTATTCCACTATTGTACATCATGCAAGGCTCTGCCATTAATGCCCTCTGAGTTTTAGCTCAACATGGAAGAAAACCATCTTTTATTGAGCTAATACATAAAACCACTTAAACTTTGTGGTATTCCTCGTGACTCACTAGAGAACTTCTCTTTTCCTTGTTGAACCTGTAAAACTATCTCACCTTTTGTAGCCTCATGGGGGGTTGCACTCATCATGCTTGCTATGTTCATACTGCTGTGATACAGCATCGTAGATTCATTTCCGTTGCCCTTGTGAATCAGCCGGGTAATTGGCCTGAGCACTATCAAGCAAATTTATTTTATCATATCAAGTTGCCTTTATTTTGCGTTGGTCTTACTTGAAGAAATTATAATCACCAATTAAAAATCATAAACCAATATTTGGCTGATCAGTTCACTCTGTGTGCACATATACATTCCTTTGCTCCATTCTTTCACACTTGTATTTTAATTTCTTATGCCTGGTCCTGGTGAGAATTGGAATGTTAAGTAACCGCCTTGAGCTGGCCCTTCTTAAGGAGTTCGGCTATATATAATTTGAGTTCTTGTGATGCTATCCTGATCATAAAAGGATAGTGAGTTGTGATATATACTATTTTCTGTTTTGAGAATTAGTTCAAGTCTAATTATGTGAAACTTAAATGTTTATGGGAACAATTTTTCTGTTTATTACTTACAACTTAAATGTTTACTTTTTCAAGTATAATAAATCCGAGGGACTATGGGAATCTTAGGAGGAGAGCCAGAACAAGAAATAAGTAAAAATAAAAAGATGCTAAAGTGATTTATTCCCTTTATTCTTGTATTAATCTATAATCTTAGTATGATTGATTAGTTGGCTAAGTCACATTCAGTTGCTGCAATGGATAAGCAGGACATTGATAGATACAAATTGGACCATCCTAGAACGTTTCACTACCTTAATCAGTCCAACTGCTTTGCACTTGATGGGGTAGATGAGTCAGAGGAGTACTTAACAACTAGAAGAGCCATGGATGTTGTTGGAATTAGCACTGATGAACAGGTACAATTTATCCTGTTTTGTTCTCAAACATTTTACATCCTACCATTAAGTAGGTAGTTTATTTTATATTTCTTTTTCGTGTATGCTTTATTCAGGATGCAATTTTCAGCGTGGTGGCTGCCATTCTTCACCTTGGAAATATTGAATTTGCCGAAGGAGAAGAACCTGATTCATCTGTCCCTAAAGACGATAAATCCTGGCACCATCTAAGAACTGCTGCAGAGCTTTTCATGTAAATCCGCTTCTTATCGCATGTTCTATTCATTGCACTTTTATAATCTGTAAGCAAATCTCTTGAGAAGTCAAATAAATTTTTAGGTGTAATGAGAAAGCTCTTGAGGATTCCTTGTGTAAAAGGATTATCATAACTCGTGGTGATCGCATTACCAAAAATCTAAATCCTGAAGCTGCAACTCTTAGCCGAGATTCTTTGGCAAAGGTTGTCTACTCACGGTTGTTTGATTGGTCAGTGTCGTTGAATTGCAACAGACTTGTGAACATTTTTTGTTAACTGATACTTGCCTTCCAAGAATTTGTTTAAAATATTCAATATTCATTTTGTATGACAGTCTTAGTCACTATGCTATTTACTTGTGTCTGCAGGCTTGTGAATAAAATCAACTGCTCAATTGGCCAAGATCCCGATTCAAAGATTTTGATTGGGGTGCTGGATATTTATGGATTTGAAAGTTTCAAGACAAACAGGTGCTTAGCTGGTATGCTTTTATATTCATCATTGAAGATGCCAAAAAAATCATCATGTTGTGCATCAAGTTGGGGGTTGGGGGGTGCTTCATTATGATCATTCCACTGGTTTTTGTCTTTTCCTCTATTCTATAGTTCTGAATATCTGTTTTCTCATTAGAAAAGAAATTTCCAGCAAAATTGCTTGTGTAACTGGTTTTTATCAAAAGAAAGAAACTTTATGCAAAGTCTTAAGTACATGTATTCCATTAGCTGAAAAAGTTGAATTGCTGAGTCTTGAAACATATGCTTTGCTTGTCCCTATCATTCTTAGATCTTACTAGTTCTTTTTTTTCCAATAAAAGGAGGAAATTGGTATGGGCAAAAAAACTTAGGGGAAATTATCGCCAATGTGAGTCCAAGGGAAGGGTCTATTGTATGCATCCTTACCTTACTTTGCAAGAGGTTATTTCTGAAACTCTAACATGTGACCTCTGGCAGCAACTTTACTATGCACCAAGGCTCTCCTTCGTCAAAAACATAGAAAAATAATGAAATATATATTTGAAAATAAAAAAAATCATTACTTGGAAAAGTGAGTTTTCCACCTAAATTGGACAGAAGCTATATAGAGGAGAACTTGAGAAAGATTTTTTCTGAGTTTTTGAATGGAGGGAGGTGTTACTGGGAATTCTTTTTGGTATCTTATTTCCTTTCTAGTTTCCTTCCCTCTTATGAAACACCGTAAGAGTCTTTGCCCTAATATTATTGGAATTTATTCTTGTTAAGAGATCATAGTTATATGATAAATTAGCCTTACATGGGCTGTTTAGCATTAACTATTATGTTGGAGTCTAACATAGATTACATGGAAGCCTCAAATTATTACAGACAAGTCTCTTTTAATGAATGTTTTACATTGTTATTTCTCAGCTTGATATCAATGTTGGTAAAAGTTTAGTGTTTTTATTTTTAAATCCCTTTAAGAGGAGGCCACAAGTGAATTCAGTCTTCCTCCACCCATCATCGCTTACTCTCCACATCTCAATTTTCTTTAGTTCCTTCGCATATTTCATTGTTAAGTAGCCCCACCAACACTTAATGCCTGTCTCCACATAAGCTCTCGCCAATCCTCACTTCTCTCCTCCTTTCTCCACATAGTTATTTTCTTCCCCCTCCCCATGCACTCCCCATTATATATTCTCCATCATCATGGTGTCGATCTTCATGTAGATTGCATCACTCTCAATGTGGGTAGTGTCACAGGATGTCTCAATGTGGATGCATGGTGATCTTTTAACGCCACCATAATTGGTTCTGTATCTCAGTTGTTGGCGACCTCCACAACTGTAAGTTCTAGTTTCACAGTCTTGTCACATTTTCTGCCATGTCACACAACCTTGGCACCATAACAGAAACCTACACCTTCTTCCTTGCCTTCTGGGTTCTACCCTAGCACTATGACAGAAACCTACTCCTTCTATTCTCCTTGCCTTCTATGTTCTGCCCTCTTCTTCCCCTATCACCCATGCTTTTGATCCATACTGCCTTGTTGCCACCCTGTAAGGTGTTGAAGGGAGGAGCAACTATGGAGGATGAACACATTGCTCAACAAGTCACTGCTACAACTTCTTTGCTAGGAGCTCCATTCCATGTGGGAACTTGCCTCCACATTCAAGTTGGCGCTTGGTGTCACTTGAGGTAGGAAATGACTAGTGGCAGATAGGAAGTGACTCTTTATTTCTGTATTGCCAAATGCAGGATTCGGAGTCATGTATGTGTTCCAAGTGTTCGACTAATGATTTTAGATTGGGCTAGGTCTACTTTACATCACTTATCTTCTTCTAAGCTTCTTGTATTGATATGGTAACAGATATTTTCCAACTTGTTTTAATGCCTTCACTATATCCATGTAGCCTACCTCAAATAGTTAGGACATGCACCGCTTGCCAAGAGTGGTATCTCTTTCCTTCACTCACTATGCAGCCTTTTACATGTATACTTTGATGCATATATTTGTTGGAAAATGCTTTTGTTTAAAATTTATGCTTATTTCTGGTTGTGGCTTTATTGGCACAAACTCCATCTATTTCTCATAATTCAGACCTCTTTGATCCTGGAGGATAGATATTGATACAGATGCATGTGACATATATTCATGTTGGAATGTTGATGCCCTTCTACATATGAATAGTTGTATTTTTCTCTCTACCTGTTAAACATGTAGCTAATCATTTACTTATTTTCCTCCTATCTGTGCTTAAGATCCCTCCATTTGATTCTAACATATTTATCATTTGCAGTTTCGAACAGTTTTGCATCAATCTTACTAATGAAAAACTGCAACAACATTTTAATCAGGTTTGAGCACACTAATATTATATAAAAACTGGATGAAAATTCCTACTTAGTTGTTCTGCTGAGAATGCAACATTTTTATTTCTAGAAGATGATTGTTAATCTATTTTCTGCTTATTGCAACAGCATGTTTTTAAGATGGAACAAGAAGAATATACAAAAGAAGAAATTGATTGGAGTTATATCGAATTTATTGACAATCAGGATATTCTTGATCTTATTGAGAAGGTTTGTAATGACTTTCAACCTAATATCTTGATCTTATTGAGAAGGTTTTTTCTGCTATAAATCTTTTGGGTTATGTCTGGTGAACAAGCTTCTTTTTTCACATTTGCAAGAATCCATCTATATGGATTGCAAAATTCTCCATGGTTGAACTTTGCTATTCTAAATATTTTCTTTCTTTTCCCATTACAAAATTGCCCAAGTTAATAAATTGCAAAATCACTGTAATTTGCTCTTGTGTGTCTTGTTACATCTTCAATAGTTTGGTGAACTGAGACGAGTAGTAAAGAAAAACAATCTCCTTGTTAGTGATGATTATCTGTCATCTCCCATGCTTAACAGTTTATATCTGACATTTCAAATTATCCTTTAAGTGAATGAAGGATTATGACCCATAATGGTTTGTTTAGCACTAAAAAGTAGAAAGACCCACTTATTTCTTTGTCAACAATGATCAACAGAAGTTGGAAGAGGCTTTCTAGGAATGTAAAAAATTGTTTCTATCTAGAATCTACCCTATGCAGTCTGGTATCTTGATGAAAGGAGAGAATATGTTAAAACTATCCATGAGCCATGGTCATATATAAATTGTCTGTTTGTGTCTTAGAGTACTATATGAGCTATGACTTTTTGCCAAAGATATGTGATGATACACAAATAGCAGTAAGATCTAAGTATGCACTTCAAAGATCATAGGAATTTTATGGAAAATTATTTTAGTTAACTTTGAGAATTGACAGATATGTATTACATGATTAATTATTGTAATCAACTTCTAGAATGTCAGAATTGGTCCACCAGATCTGAGTTTTGGATCAGTATGTGTGCTATCTGTAACATGGAATTGTGTACTGGTTTGATAGGATTTACGACATCTATTGTCTATTTTCTTTATAGTAAATTAATTTACATAGTTTGTAACAATGACAGGGAAAAATAGAGAAGACTCCTGTGCTAACTAGCAAATCCTAGGCACACCTGTGTATTTTTATTGTTTTATGTGCGGTTCATAGTTGTACACTCATATGCACTTCGTTATAAAGTAAATTGAAATTTCAGTATTAAGAGTATATTTTCACCCTTCATTGAACAATTTTCAGAAACCAGGTGGAATAATTGCTCTTCTAGATGAAGCTTGGTATGTATGATAATACCCCTCCAATATATCTATTTTGTTACATTGCGTATTAATATTTTATCAGCAGCTGATGTATGTTCATATTCTTAGTATGTTGCCAAGGTCAACACATGAAACATTTGCTGAGAAGATGTACCAAACATTTAAGAATCACCAGCGATTCATCAAACCTAAATTTTCACGCTCCGACTTTACCATCCGTCATTATGCTGGTGATGTAAGTTGAAAATTTTCAAACATTTAAATTCATCGGATTGATTGAACTAAACAAGTTTTGTTAACTTCTTTGAAATGGCAAAAACTGATTAGTATGCAATAAGTGCATAAATCTGTTGAGTCCAGCTTCAGTTTGAACTATGGTTCATAGTCCACAGTCTAGATACAATCTCTTAGTTTCTTCCCCATTTTGAGTAGTTCTTGTTCATGGCCAGGAATGTCATCTTTTCTTAATATCTTTCAGGTTACATATCAAACAGAACTTTTCTTGGATAAGAACAAAGATTATGTTGTTGCTGAACACCAAGAACTCTTGGGTGCTTCAAGGTGTCCCTTTGTTGCAGATCTTTTCCCACCACTTACGGAGGACTCATCTAAGTCTTCGAAGTTCTCATCAATTGGCTCAAGGTGTAAGGTGAGCTGTCGGTCTTTTCTTTTCCATGTTACAATTTCTGATGCTAATATGCTGTATATGTACGTAACACTTGTGTGCACTTCTTTGCAGCAACAACTTCAAACTTTATTAGAAACTCTAAGCCATACTGAGCCCCACTACATACGATGTGTAAAGCCTAATAATCTTCTGAGACCTGCAATTTTTGAGAACACTAATATTCTCCAGCAGCTTCGTTGTGGGGTAATTTTGCATCCACTTAGATTATTGCTATGTAATTGTTCTTGTCTACCTTGCGCACACCTTCGCTTATCCCGAACTATTATTTACTTGTGACCAAACATTGTAGATGGGTCATACTGCTAGATAACCCATTTGAGCACTCCTGTTGCTTAAATTAGTTGATATTACTTGGTTTACCATTCAGCATTTCATTGCCATTAGTTTCAGAAGTAGTTAAAATTGGCACTTTATTAGTTTCTGAAATTTTGATCTCTATACTTTTGAAAAGAGTCTTGTTTCTTCTATCTACATGCTTGTTCATGCTAAATGGCATGGTGAGAGCGTGTTGAATTATAGTTGTCAAATCATATGATTCACGATTTGACAATTCATCATACAATTCACACCTCTTGACAACCTTATGTTGAAATACTGGTCATTTTTATTAGTATAGTTTTAGTGTATCAATTACATGCAAAGGTGCTTTGTTTTATGTGGCATATAGGGTGTGTTGGAGGCAATCAGAATAAGTTGCGCTGGATATCCCACACGACGCACATTTGATGAATTTGTTGACCGGTTTGGCATTTTTGCACCCAATTTATTGGATGAGAGGTAGTTGTTATCAATCTCAATGTCTGGAAAATAAGCATCTTAGCTTATAATTGGTTACATTTTTTTCTTTGTCACAGTATGAATTTTGATGAAGTGACTGTTACTAAGAAATTGCTAGAGAAAGTGGGTCTCAAAGGCTATCAGGTAAATAAACAAGTTGGCACTAAGAAACATGATATTGCATTGTCTCCTTAAAAAGTCCAATTATCTGCAGGTTCATCCAACATCATCCACATGCTCCATACAATTTGTTGCTAACTTTTTTATGTTTACCTTTGGTGCTTGATTTTGGCTGCTTTGTGCTTTGCTATGGATAAATCAATACAACATGAAAGTTTTAACCTACAAGCATGCCTCTACGTATTTCATAAGGAACAAGAACAAAGTAATAGGTTTGGGAAGATGAACAACAAATTTTTTGGGTTAAGTAGCTGGAAAAGGTTATCGTCACTGGAGATATTACTGCAAAGATGAAACTACTTTAATTTTTAGGAAAGGAAAATATCCATGATCCACATCAACCATACTTTAAAAACAGATTACCAAGATTGTATATATGTTACAGCATCCTCTAAATTCCTTATGCAGTTAATAAAAGATTAAGGTGGCGTTTGGTTTGAGGGCAGGAATGAGAATGAGTTTGATAGTAGGTTGGAATGAGAATGAGTTTAGTCATTCCAATACTATTGTTTGGTTTATAAACTCTGTTTAGGTATGATTTACTTTTTTTAAAATTAATTTTTGTTTCCTTTTTTATTTTCCTCTCCTTTTTTTCCCTTTGATTATCTATTTAGATTTTTTTTCTATATTTCCTAATTTTTTTTTATTTTTTTATTTTTCATTTTTTCCTTTATTTCATTTTCACCTAGTTTTTTTCTCTTTTTGTTTGTTTTTTTTCAATATTTTCTTTTTTTTTCAATATTTTTTGTTTTATTTTTTATTTTTTTGTTTTATTTTTTTTTTATTTTTTTTTAAAT